>PVJH01007837.1:0-75331 GCA_004026705.1 Nesogale talazaci
CTTTTTCATTTCTGGCGAAACCTTAGCAATCGCCTCCCTCTTTGGAGGATTCAGTTTGTTTTTCAATTAGGAAAGTTGAATCCTATGTCCTTTCTTACTTTCCTCCCTGCTCGGAGATCCTACATTCCAGACCATTCTAGGTTTTCTCAACACGGAGCATTAACGCATTTCAAACGTTTACAAGTCTCTGGATTCAGCTTATTTTCAGCAATTCGTAGGGTGATAGTTTTTGTTTTTAAGTGAATTTAGCACTTCTAAGCTTTGGGGCCCTTAGGTAAAGCATGCTGGCAGTTATTAAATAAATTCATGCTCTACCTAATCGATATTTATTTTTAAAATCATTTTAGTGAGGGCTCACACAACTCTTATCACAGTCCACACATGCATGACATTTGTCCCTTTGTTGCCCTCATCATTTTCAAAACATATGCTTTCTACTTGAGCCCCTCTCACCCAGACATGGTCTTTGAGACATGAGGCATTTTCAAGTGGCTTTTGAATGTCCTTCCTAAATAACCAGAATCTCTTGAGTCGGAGCTCAGCTTCTTCTAACTTTGATTATTTTAACTGTCCCTTTGGGGGAAGGGGTGGGGGTGGGTGGGTCTTTTAATAGTCAGTCATCTCTGAGGTATAGTTAGTTACCAAAGCCATATCGCATGTGACCACCCATTGTCATCAGGTTGGTTCTGATCCATAGCAATGTTATAAAAGCAATCAAACAGCCATGGAGTTGATTCTGACTCAAAGGGACACTACGGAGGGCAGGAACGGGCGGCCTCATCTTTATCCTGAGGAGCGGCTGGTGGGCTTGAACTGCCCGTCTTGGGTTTAGCAGCCCATCCCCTGGCACACAGGTAAGGTTCCTTTTCTTTCTTTTTTTTGGCATCACTGCCCTCTGGTGGTGGGAGTAGGAGGCCCAGCCTTGCTGCTGGATTTGAACCTCCAACCCAGTGGGCCGCAGTCCCGTGCACAACCACTATGCCACCAGGACTCAGTTCGTCAGGTAAGGTTTCTAAGGTGGTGCTTCCCCCCACCCCCCATCATTGCTCTGGTGGGAGTAAGAAGCCCAGCCTTGCTCCTGGAGAGCTGCTGCTGGATTTGAACCGCCAACCCTGTGGGTCACAGTTCCACACACCAACACTATACCACCGGGGCTCAGCTAAGGTGGTGCTCTTTATGGGAGCTGACCACCACACTTTTCTCCCACCGCACAGTGGATGAGTGCAAAGCACTGACCTTTTGGTGAAGCGCGAAGCCACGGAAGCACCGTGCTACCGAGGCTCTTTGTATTAGGGGCACCAGAAAGGTCATGGGGAAACAGAACTAAAATACACTGTAGCTTTTCCCTGTTTTGAAGCCCCCTTGTAGAATATGGTAGTAAGTGAAAAACTCATGAGAAATACTCATAGAAATACTCATGAGAGGTTATTATTTCTAAAAGATTTACAGCAGCGGTTCTCAACTTGTGGGTCGTGACCCCTTTCACAGGGGTCGCCCGATTCATCACAGTAGCAAAATGACGGTCTTGAAGTAGCAATAATGTTATGGCTGGGGGTCACCACCACATGAGGCTCTGTCTGAAAGGGTCACGGCATGAGGAAGGTCGAGCACCGCTGAGTTACAGTCGTGGAAACCCTGTAAGGTCAGAATCATCCTGATGGCACTGGTTGCTAACCTCCCACTGAAACCAGGGTCGGGAAGAGCTGGAATCAACTCTGTGACACTGGGTGTGGGTTCGAATTGGGGGAACTGGTAAGAGATGGGTGTAGGGAGAGGCTAAAGACTCCACCTTGCCTCTGGGAAACTCACTGCATTTTAACTGCTCTACTGGATGGATTTTAACACTAGGTTTAATTTTTTTTAAATGGTACAGCTGCTTTTAAAAAGTTCGAACCATTAGTCAACAGGTGAGTCAAAAGACAACTGATGGTTCAGAACGCAAACGAGAGATCTCTTTTTAATATTTATGAGCTGCAGTCAATGGTATGTTAAAAAATGTGTTGGTGAGTTTATCTTAATACATATTTAAGGTATGTTTTTAATCTACTGTGTAAATAAAAGATAAAATAGTATGATTCTAGATAGACATAGTTCTAGTTGCCAAAGTCAGTAAAAGGTAAAAAATTTGCCTGGATTAAACACTGCCTTGTGTTTGTACTGCAAGCAGTTCCTTTATTTTCCTATTCTTAGGGATTTACACACCAATGGTGCACAAGAAGAGAAATGTGCTGTCCCACCGCAAATTCCAAATTGGGAGAACAAAATAGCTATTCAAAAGCACACTGTCAAATTGTTTATATCTTTAGTTTATCTATTGAGGCTTGGCATGGAAGGCCATACAATCTGAATCCCAATGTCCCCGAGGGAGAGTGAAATGAAGGATCCACAATGGTGTTTACTTTGGAAATAACCCAGGGATAGTTAAAAAAAAAAAAGTGGTCTCTTACTTTACCAAGGAGGACAGCCATTTTGTGACGCCATCTGCCTTTATTTAGAGAGGCCACTCTGATCCAGATATTTAACTGTGAATTATAAATCCAGACATCGCGGCTGTTGATTCTTCCACCTTCAAATGCAAAGCAATTCACATATGAAGTGTATCGGTCACCAAGGGGCGCATGACGCCAAGGCGCAGGTAGACCATAAAACATCCCAGATTTTTTTGAGAATTCCGTTCACTCAATGAATTCTGACAACTGTCACCTCAACAAGTACTGAAGGCCCCAAACAATAAAAGACAGAACATGCATGAGAAGGTTCATCAAGGAGTCAGACAACAGATACACCCAAACAACAGAATCATTCTTTAAAATGGTTTAAAAATCACCCTTTCTTTAAATGCGTGCTATTGTATAAAACAAAGTACATGTGGTTATGTTGTCCGGTGGGTAGTACTAGAGCTGGTAAAATTATTTAACCCCAAACAGGCTTCACACTACAGACACGGAGGTTGTACTTTGTATATACCTCTGTCACTTTATTGTCTGCTCTATTTCACAAGTAACATATTATACATCCCAAAGAAGTGCAAGTTGAGATTTTAAAGAAAATCCTACTTTATGAATTTTGGGGAGAATTTCAGCTAACCTGAGTACATTAGGAAGGTTTATGTTTATGATTATTTCTGACTTTACATGCTATGTTCCTTGAAACAAAGTAAATTGGAAAAAGTTAGAAAATCATACCAATATTTTAGATCTATTTGAGAGCAGTTAAATATATATAAAGATATTTTTTCTGGCAATTTTCTAGTAAATTATTCTGCAGCAGGTTGTATATTTTGGAGCAAAAAGTCCTTCTTGGCTTTGCTGTGCAAACTGAGCTGTCTTTGAGGGAGCATATTCACATTTCATTGTTATCTTTTAAGAAGGCTGAACTCCTCATAATATGAGTAGCCATAATAATACTTCTTTACCTGAAACAAGAATGTCATTCCTTAGAGCACAGACGGCATACTCGGACTTGGTAAACTCGGGCAGCTTGGCCAAAGACTTCCACTCTCCCGTCACTGGATCATAGCACTCGGTGTACGGCAGGTTAAACCCTCCAACTCGTTCACAGCCTCCGACCACAACGATCACCTCAGAGTAGCCAGTTGACCTAACGTAGTTACAAGAGTTCATAGACTTTAAAAGATAATCAAAATGAATGCAAGACTTTTAAAATTACAAAAACCCATCACTATTATCAAGCAAAGAGTTAAGTTTATCCTTCAAATGTATGCGAGACTAGAGACTGCCAAGCACTTAAAACTCACCTTACAAGGTAATTGGACAGTCCTCTTAGATGGGCCACACGGAAAGGATGATAAATCCAGATGCAATGTGACACTGATGGGCCACATAATTATTCACTAGTTCTTTAATATTTCCTCCCCTCACTATTAAGACTGCTACTTGTTTTACCTTATTTACCTGTTAGATCTTCATATGTTTACTTGTGTATTTAAGATTGTTTGGTACATGAAAGCCAGGGTAGATAACCCTTCAGAAACAGTAACAGGAGGAATGGTTCCGTGAGGATATGGGAAGAGAGGAGGAGTGGGGAGCTGATAGCTTGAATGATTTTATAACTCCACTTTGATGGGACTGAACAACGGAACTGTATGTGAATGGATGTATTGGATTGTAAGATATGTCAACATAACTGTTTTTTAAAAAGAGAAACTTCCAATAGATATTTTTCCCTATGGATTTTTATTACTTTTAAATACATACGTATGTATGTATTCATATAACTTTATAGCTTTTTTGGGCTATAATTCACAAGCATCTAATTCACACATTGAAAAGAAACACAATTGAACAGCATATCCATTGGTAGATTCACAGTCAAATTTCAGACATTTTCATCATCTCAATTTTCCATGGCTTTTGAATTAAAAATTACAAAGCCGTCCAAAGACTTAGGCTTACTAACTGAAACCCTGTTAACAGTTAAAGATGACTTTCGAATCACATGAGTGTGAACCAATTATCGATAAGCACTTTTTTCTAGTGGGATGAAAAGGGTGCCTTTTCATCACATTGTTCTTCTAAAACACCCTTTCAAAGGGAGTCAAAGTGAGTCCTGGATTCCCCGGGGGTGGAGAGTGGTGAGCGCCCCCGCTGACAAGCTGGAGGTCCAGTCTACCCAGAGACGCCCTCGGAGACCCAGGGATCTCCTTCAAAAACGTCCACCACTGAAACCCTCCGGGCTCAGCGCATCAGCTAGACCAGTCCATGAGTAACCGGTTGTAAAGGACGGCAAGGAACTCACTTAAAAATTCTTTTCTAAGGGGCTGAGCCCTGGTGGCACAGTGGTTGTGCGCGGGAACTGCAGCCCACTGGGTTGGAGGTTCAAATCCAGCAGCAAGGCTGGGTCTCCTACTCCCACCACCAGAGGGCAGTGATGCCCCCCAAACAAAACCCAAACAAACAAAAACAAAAATCCTTTTCTAAAATTCAAAGGTAATAACTAGAAAAGACCAACTCAAAATGTCAGGCAGTCTTTAGAGACACTAGGAACGGAATTGACAATGAAAACCGTTAAAAGGAAACAAGCAAGATGAAAAGCTGTGCAAGATACAACCACAACTGTGTAAGAACTGAAAATTACTAAAGTCAGTGTCGAGAAGGAATACGTCAGTGTGCTCAGAGCTGTCTGTGGATATTGTAGTTCTTGTCTATCATTACATCTTTTAAAACTACAATGAGCACGGACTATTTTTGGAATGGAAAAAGCAAGTGTGAGGAGAAGTATGAAATTTCAAAGGTTTATGGTAACCGCTGGTTTCTCTTACTTTAAGACAGACATAGGAAACACTGAGGTCCATCCAAGATTGCTTTGTTCACAAGGCTAAGTAGATACTTTTGGAAATTTAATGTTCGTTTTCGTCTATATTTTTTCACAAGTAGCGAAATGAGAAAGGTTTGTTATTAGATTTTTTGGCTTCTACAACAAAAAATGCCAACGTCTTACAGATTTTTAGCTTTAGTTACTGTAGTCTTACACAATTCACGGGTGGGGGGAGGGCGCCCCACAGGGCGGAAAAACTGGTCTCTCTTCTTCAACAGCTGCGCTCATCAAGCTACATTTACTCACAGCTTATTTCTAACCAAATCACTCACCTGGTCCATGCCAGGAATACCTTTCCCAGTATGAAACCAGAGATACACACTTGTAGAACGTAACTTGGTGTACACATGCAAATGAACTGTTTTTAAGGCTCCAGCAAATTACGTGGTCCAGACCTAGCAGGTAGTAATAGATCGATAAAGATGTCAGAATCTTTTCAGGAAATACTCTTTCAAGTAACGCCACATGATAATATTCCAAGTGAGGGCGGTGGACCGCAGGCGCACGTGGACAGCATCGCTCAGACAAAACAAAATGCACTGCCATGGAGCTGATTCTGGCTCACGAGACACCCCCCACCCCCCGCATGGGCAGAGGCTGCAGATCTGTGCCAGGTGGAAAGTCCCATCTTTTTCCTGTGGAGCAGTTGGTGGTTTTCGAACCACCCAGTACAACTGGGGACTCACATTTCATTCTGTCTTCAAGGAACCTTTTTCTAAAATCGTACCTAACGAACCTGCTAAAGACCAACAGAAGTTAGAGATCTTAAAATCTTTCCTGGCGGACCCGAACAAAACTGTTACCAATACTATGCCTGGGTCAAATCATTCCTAATGCCTTCAATAGCAAAGACAGTTATTTCAGTACTTAGCCTAGAGGAGTGTTTTACTCATTTTAAACTTTGACCTGAACTCGCCTGCCTTTTTTTTTTTTAACAGCTACATATTTTTTTCAATTTTATTGGCACATAATCTACATCATACAATTCCATCGTTCAATCATGTCGAGACTTGTACAATCATCACCACAATCAATTTCAGAGCATTTTTTTTCCTTCATGATTAAATCAACTTTAAAATGAGCTGTGCAATCACATTCAGTTCTAGTGCTCTCTCCCGCCTTCATGGCTTACCCCCTGAAGTCCCTTCATCCTCTTTATTCCCCCAACCCCATTCTATAGCCCCTAAAAATCCTTGCATCAGTGTTTATCTCTAATCCATACACTTCTTCTGAGCTTTTAAACTGGTAAAACCAACAAAAACAATGAATAACAAAAAAATGAAGCGGTAAAGACAAAGCAACAGCAAGATAAAGCTAAAAATACCACCATGAGTAGGAAAGGAAAGACCTCTATCAATATTTAAAAGGCCAGGAACCTAGAACAAATTCAGGTTGGGTATGGAGGGAGGTCAACTGGCCAAGTATCAAGTTTTATCCAGTCGACTCTGGATTGCATGATCTACGTTTGAAGTCAGGTTGATCCAGATCTTTGTCTGTGGCTCGAGGGGCTCTCCAGGGAGACTGCAGATGGGTCTTGAGCTCCCACTGTCTTCCACACCACAAATTGGGTGCCCACAATTTAAGCTCACATACTACGAGCTTATGGACTGTTTTAGTATCTGTAAGAGCTCCCAATAAAATGATTAAGAAAAAAAATTCCAAAGGGACAGTTTTGGATAGGTTTTCTTGAAAGTCACAGAATGATCATGGGGGCTTATTATGAAGAAGCTCTCTGAAAACGGAAAATCGCATCCGCCGACTTTAAAAAGCCCCAAAACACCTGTGTTGGGGAATGTTCCCCAATACAATGTCCTTGCTCATTCTTTGAGGGCAGTCATGGCTCTTATGGAATGTCCTTGGGAAACCTTACCCCATCCACCCTACCGTCTGACCTTGCCTGGTTAGTTTTTTGTTCACAAGACTGAAAAGGACAGGTGAAAGGCACCCTCGCCGAGTCCCACGTGGAAGCAACGACTGCTGTTTGTTGTGGTGGAGTACACAGAGGAGTGCAGAAGGTTTGGGGAAGGGTCCCAGAGATGGAGACGCTGCCTTCAGAAGTGGATGTGCTAAGAAATAATCGACACAACGCTAATATTTTTGTTTAGCACAAGTTCCTATGATTTTGTAGCAATACTTTAAAAATTACCTTTATGGTGTCTGATCTTTGAAGAGAAAGGGGCGCCAAAAGTGAATGGCTGAAACATTTTCTCGTCCCACTCACTGATCAATGGAATGATCTTGGTGTCTCTTCGGATGGACACTGCTCTGAAAGGAGCAGTCAACTCCTGTTCTTCCTGTACTGAAGGTTCCTATTTAGGACCGAATGCCTTCTAACTTTACTAAGTGCAAGCCTGGCATTCTCATTTATTTGTTGAGCTTGGAAAAACACTTCTCCCAATAAAGAACTGGACTGCCTTCAAGGAAAGAAGTTACTCCAGATGATGACGGCAACTGGAACAAAATAGTTGTCAGGACAGATGATCCCTTGAGGAACAGTGGTGAGAGTGGCACTACCAGGAGGGTGGAGGGAAAGGGGGGTAGAAAGGGGGAGCCTATTATAAGGATCTACCTATAATCTCCTCCCTAAGAGGCGGACAACAGAAAAGTGGGTGAAGGGAGACATTGGACAGTGTAAGATATGATAAAACAGTAATCTATACATTATCAAGGGTTCATGAGGAAGGGGGAGGGAGAGAGGGGAAAAATGAGGAGCCAATACCAAGGACATAAATAGAAAGCAAATGTTATGAGAACAATGAGGGCAACAAATGTACAATTGTGCTTGACATACAATGGGCATATGCATGCATTATAATAAGAGTTGTATGAACCCCCAATAAAATGATTTAAAACAGACTGTAGGATTAATAAATGAATTTCTGAATACATTCATTCAATCTGAATACCCATATATTCAGTTTTCAGAGCAAACGAGGCTTATTAATGATTTATTTAAAGTAAAAATTCTATTAATGAATTGTCTGCAGTGACAAAGTGTTTTCAGGACAGCGTGATAACAAGTAATTCTTTTAGCAGTGGTAAACATTTCAAACCCAAACAATTTTTCATTGTAACTTTGAGAAAAGATCAAATAGGGACTTCACATTGATTTAGCTAGAAGATAAAATAACAAATCCACAGGCTATCTTAAAATGAATCAACAATCCCGTGAAATGAAATAGTGACCAGGTTCAGGTTCCTTGTTTACATTTACCCAAGAGTCAAGAATTACAGAAAGGGGAGTGGCGCTAGTTGCTCAATACGGGACCTGTGAATGATGCCAGTAACTGCACACGGCAAAATCGCTGAAATGGCAAATGTTTTGTGACATGTACTCACAATTTTACACACAAAAAAAGAATTTCTAAAGGTGAAATATAGTAATAATAATTGCTGGCTGAAATGATATACCTACATATTATTATTGGCAACTACATCAGAGGCGGATGAGCAGTCAAATGAACTTTCATCAACCCAAAAGCAGTCCAAGGTGGGCCCGGTTAGAGGGAGGAGTAAGAGCACGTACTACATCCAACAAACAAAACACAGTAGGAAAGGCAGCGTGTTCTCAGAGAGGGGATGTTGGAAGGGAGGAAATGTTTAGCGGCACTGTCAATTCACCATTAAAAAAAGCAGAAAATTCTGAAAACTAAGCCATAAATTGGAAAGAGAAGAAGAAGAAACCTAGACAATGAACAATCTTTTGAGAATAGGGGATTAGGTCAGGCCTAAAAAGCAACGTGTTGGTGGATGACAGTATATAGTAATCACAGATGCAAACATTTCTTGTAGCCATTAAAATTGTGTCTAAGGGAGAAAGAATCCCAGCTAGTTCCTTTAAGATTATGGGTTTGAGGCAAGAAGAGTTCTGGTGAAAGGGCCTCGCTGGAAAGATCCGCTCGCTAGCTCTTGTGGTGATGGTCCCATGCCTGTCAAACAACCTGTGAATACTTCAGAGTCCCAAGCGGTGACTTGTCCCGCCACAAGAGAGCATGCTGGGCAGACAGACTTGAAATAGCCAGTGGGCTTGGCAGTTCCATTTCTTATCCGAAGTAAATATATGTGGACTAGAAACATAATGTGATCATTATAGTCTCTCCTAGTGTGATCTATTGGTGTGGGCCCAGCATTAACTAGTGTGGTTTCTTTATGGAAATGGCTGGTCTGGTGTAAGCACGCAGATGCTTATTTTGAAAAAACAGCGTGTAACTGAAAAAGCTCAATAACTAATCAGAAACAAGCAAACAAAACCCCATGCCCCATGCTAACTGAGTTGATTCCAACTCTCTCTCTCTTTTATTTATTTATTTATTTATTGGGGGGCATCACTGCTCTCTGGTGGTGGGAGTAGGAGGCCCAGCCCCACTGCTGGAATTGAACCTCCGTCCCAGTGGGCCGCAGTCCCTCGCACAACCACTACGCCACCAGGGCTCAGTCCGCTCTCTTTTTTTTAATGACAGTTTTTTTTGGGCATCACTGTCCTCTGGTGGGAGTGGGAGGCCCAGTCTTGCTCCTGGAGAGCTGCTGCTGGATTTGAACTGCCAAGCCAGTGGGCTGCAGTCCCGCACTCAACCACTACGCCATCGGGGTTCAGCCCTGATTCCAACTCTTAACAATCCCGCAGGTTCCTGAGACTGTATGGAAGCAGACTGCCTCACGGTTCTGCAGAGCAACTAGTGGATTCGAATTGCTGACTTTTTAGTTAGTAACCCACTGTGTCAGCGGGGCCCCTGAACCAATCGAGGCTGTGTTTAAATAGTTCACCACAGAGATGTTTATCTCACTTACTGGAGAACACTGCTGGGATGATGAATGTCTACTATAGGTTCCATGGCGAGGAAATTCACTTACCCACATCAAGTGGTGAAACAGACTATGAAATAGATTTACCTGTAACAGTAATAAGAACTTCAAAGAGAATGGAAGCAGCAAAATTGTGTCATTTCTTGCGACAGAAAAAGTGTGCCAGTTTTTGCTTTTCTCTTTCTCTAAATGCTCTAAACGAATGACTGAATTCATCTTCCCCACTCCAAGTTGAAGAAGAACAAGAGAAACAAAATGATATCTTGTACTGTTATTGGCCACTACTGGGTTTTCTGCTCAATCCAACCCAAGGGATGGGGTTTTCAGCCATTCATTTCTGCTACGGTGATCTTGTCTCCACAGTCTGCGGAACTGTCCAGAGAAAGCTGTCTGACGGAATCTACGTCTCTCTCTCCAAGGCAGGCAAGGATGCAGTCCCCATGGTTACTCAACTTGCTACACGTGTATACATTCAGCAGCCAGGAGGGCCGGTGTTCAACCGGACTGCTGTGGGAACAAGGTAGCCTCAAGAGAACACGGTGAGAGAGAGGGCAGGGCCACAGCTTCAGCTCTGGTTCGGGCCTCAGATCAGGTCGATGAAGTGCCGGGCCCCCCAACACCTGCCTCTTTTTTGGGGCAAGCTGGCAAGCTGATTTCAATGACTTGTCAATGAGGATATACAGCTCTTAGAATAAGAGAATGAGCCGGACATTTTCCTCCCTCCTTGTTAAAAAGTACAAAAAGTGGTGATATGTAACGGCCTCCATAATATTTTTATGTGATAAAAACAAGGTGCGAAACTGAGTGTAGCCCCGGTATCTATTGAAGAAACGTACCCACACCGCACAAGCTATGTTCATATGCAAGAGTAGCTCTAGCTAAACTCTTTTTTCTCTCGCATCACTGCCCTGGTGGGAGTGGGAGGTCCAGCCTTGCTCCTGGAGAGCTGCTGCTGGATTTGAACCACCAACCCTGTGGGCCGCAGCTCTGCACACAACCACTGCGCCACTGGGGCTCAGCGCTAAACTCTTTTTAAAAAAATTGGGGGTAACCTTAGAAGGGTACCTCTATTATCAATTTTTAAAGATCATTTAGGTAAAGCTATTTTTTGCATAGGAAGATAGCTTGTGTGTGTGTGTGTGTGTGTGTGTGTGTGTATGTGTGCTTTAAAAAATAGATAACAGATAAAATCCAAGGTCGGGTAGAGAAAGGCTTGCACTCTATACTGTATGAAAAATGTGTAAGCGCCATAACAATGAATTAATATGTATAAGAACTGTAAACCACCTTCGGATACAGTAAAACATCATTCTTAAAGGCGCTGAACTGGAGCCAGATTCAGAAGTCTGGCTTCTAGCCCGGACTCTTACTATCTCTGTGACTATAAAGCCAGTTAAGTTCACTTTATGGTGCCTCAGTTTATGCCTGTAAAACAAAAAGATTTTAAAAATAATCTGAAAACATTTTTTTCCTTAAGAAAAAGCACCCTGATAACTCACTCAGCACTCTCATTGATGTCTGATAGAAACATCCGTCCTGTCTTCATGTCCTCATTATGGCAACTAGCTTTCTACCTTCAATATACAGACACTGACCGGACAAGGGGAAATGATTAGAAAAGACAAAGTACTTATTGAACTGATGATTCTACCTCAGAAGAATGAGATTACCGTTGAATTTATTGCTCGGAGCATGATAAAGACCTTAGACTTTTTTCACCCCCATAGACAGGAACCATTTAGAAGATGCGGGATCCAGTTTCAAGCTACTCGTGTTTCCACTTGCAAGCCCATTGGTTGCCCCTCACTAATGTTTTATACACTAATATTACACTTTCCTTTTTAGAACCTGGTCTCCGAAATGTCTGAGGGGACTTGGGTGACTGGCTGAAAGAAGAGGGGAAAAGAGAGGAAATTAGGGGCTCTAAGAGATCAGAGTAAAAAAAAGGGCATTAAAATATTGCTATTCGCTGAGCCCCGGTGGCATAAGTGGTTGAGTGCGGAACTGCAGCCCGCGGGCTTGGCGGTTCAAATCCAGCGGCGGCTGGGTAGCGCCCAGGACCACCAGAGGCAGTGATGTCTACAAAACAAAAAAAAAAAAAGAAAAAATATTGCTATTCAAATGGTACAGAGGAAGAGTGCGTCTGCACACTGGGAGAGGCAGGAACTCCAGGCAGCACCTCTAGGGACTGAATGCAGACTTTGCTCCTTTCTCACCTGCCGACCTTAGACAAGTTCCTTCTCTGCGCTCCGGTCTGCTCGTCTGTGAAGGGCACTTCTGAACGTTAGATGAGCTAATACCATGTAAAAACACAGCGGTTCTTGGTACATTTATGTGTCTGCTATTATAATGGAGTGAGAGTTGGGAAGATAATGTCTCTCTGTGACAAAGCATAGGTTCTTACATTATAATAAATACAAATAAGCTATGAAAGAAAAACTAGGACATAGAGTTCATGAGCGAAAAATTATGATTAAGATAAACCACCTATGACAATGTTCCTCAAGCCACATTTCCTACTCTGTAAAAATAAAGCATAAATTGAGAATGAATTCTGATTTTTTTTCCAGGAAATCAGCAATGATTTTATTCAACAGTTTTGCATCAAATATTAGGTTATGTGTTTTTTTCATATAGTACAGCTAATCCCTATAAGAACCTCACAAGGTAAGTGGCATTATGCATATTTTACAAAGAAGGAAACTGATAACGTAATGCATTATGAAACAACATCATGAAATTAACTGGTTGTGTGGAGGCAGATTCTAATCCAGGGCTGCTATTCTGAAGCCGGTGCACTGACACATCACAAAGCTTGTATTTGTTGTTTATTGACAATACTATTATATATGCATATGGAAATTTACTAATAAATATTCAAAAAATAACCACTGTTCTTAAACTTTACACCTTCTGTGATTCATCACTATGATTTTCCTCCATGCAGTAGCAGGATCAATTATCAACACTTTCAGGCTCGTAGATTTGCAATATGACACTGTCATATACTGCACTTGTTCCCTTCTCTCTCTATACATATGCGGTCTATTATGGTTCTCTTTCACACACACACACACACACACACACACACTACTTCAATCTATAGGGAGGGAGAAAACATGTGTATAACATGTGTGCTTGGGTCTTCTCTATCGTATCTATCTATCTATCTATCTATCTGTCTATCTATCTATCTATCTATCTATCTATCTATTGTGGGTTGAACCCTGGAGAATAGTTTAACCAGGATAAACACTCAGGAAACAGCCATGAATAGGAGGCACTTAAAAGCCTAGCTATACTATGGAAAGAAAAGATTGTCATCACAATGATTGTTAATTGTTGGATCACTAATGGTGGACAAACCGAGATGGTGTGTCTCGTGAAAGTGAGACAATACATGATATATACCACTCAGGAAGAATTCTAGTCAAAAGTATTTTAACCCATCCTTATTAAACTCAAGTTTTCAGAACCAAGTTCCAGTTCCAAGAAACCATTAATTCCTTATGCAGTATTAAGAAAGCAGCCACATTAATCCAGATGGTGTACTGTTCTTCTTGACAACTTGTCTACCAACAAGTCAGAATCAGGAAAAAAGAAATAGTGTTAGAATAAAAGTGATAATGAAAATAACCAGATGCAGTGTGTGGTCTTGGATTGGATCTGGGATCATTGAAACAGCTTGGAAAAGATAGGGAAAGCTTAAACATAGGTTGGATATTAACTAATATTAACGAATTATGATCATCACTAACTTTCAATGTGATGAAGCTATTTCAAAGATACATGTGCAAGTTAAAATGCATATAGGTATATATACATATATATAAAATTTTAAATAGTGGCTTGAGTGAATAAAAGAAGAAATCTTTGAACTGGAAAAACACACTTGACAACAGGTAGTAGGACACATAGTAATTAAAACCATGAGAATGGATGAGATGATCTCAAGCATTTTTATATAATAAGACCAAGATAAGAACCATGAAACCCAAAACAAAACAAAAAGATAAGCACAGAGATGATCACTCTTTCAGAGCCTAGGTGGAAGAGGAAGAACCATCAAGTGTAAAAAAGGGGCAGGACCACCAGGATAACAGTGCTCCAGAAGGCAGTGGAGAGCAGAGTTCCAAGAGGGATAAAGCAAATCCCAATGTCGTGCCCCAAGGAGATCCAGCTGGATAAAGACAGAAGAGAGGCCCGAAGTGACACACAGGGGTGGGTCAGTGATGCCCGGAGGGAGAGCAGTTCAGGAGAGTGACTGGGGCA
This sequence comes from Nesogale talazaci, assembly GCA_004026705.1. NCBI lineage: Eukaryota > Metazoa > Chordata > Mammalia > Afrosoricida > Tenrecidae > Nesogale > Nesogale talazaci. The sequence continues at coordinate 14,413 of PVJH01007837.1, forward strand.
GGAGTCACAGGAGAGAACTGCGCTTGAAGACGTGGACACAGCATTCTTCTTTCAAAAAAACTTGCAATTTCCCAGAAAGAGGGGAACCTGTGCAATCACACACACTGTCCAGACAACAGAAATCCCTAGTGCTAACGCGTAATAACAGGCAAGCGAGAACACAAGCAAAGACTAGAAAGTCGTGGCAGAGTTGCGCCGTCAAGGACTGATCTGACCATTTTTTGTGGAATGCCACATAAAAAATTAAAATCCGCCGTTCTATTTTTTAAATAATCAGCAACTTCAATCTCAGCTGCGTTTGGTTTTCCTTCCTACTTGCTGCTAAAGCAGCGGTTCTCAAACTGTGGGTCAAAACTCCTTTGGGGGTCGAACGACCCTTACACAGGGGTCGCCCGACTCATAACAGGAGCAAAATGACTGTGAGGAGGTAGCCAGGACAACAACGTTATGGTTGGGGGTCACCGCCGTGAGGCACTGTGTGAGAGGGTCCTGGCACTAGGAAGGTGGAGAAGCGCTGTGTAAAGAGAAGCGACGCTGCCATCTCATGTACATCGGATGTAATTCAGTGTACGCAATGGGCTTGTTCTTGTAAACCAAGTCGGTAAGAGAATCAGGAAATTTATTTAGTTAAAAGAGCAATCTGATTTCATGGACGTGTTTTCATTAAAAATTTTAAAAATACAAGAATAAATCACATACCTGGATTTGACAACATACATCACTTGATCCTACTCTAATCCTAGGAGATTAAAGGGATGATATTACTAGTCCCATTTGACCCTGGGCTGTTTTCTCTCTCTCTTTTTTTTTTTTTTAAAAAATCACCATCCATCCATCCATCCATTGTATGTCAAGCACATTGGTACATTTGTTGCCATCATCATCCTCAAAACATTTGCTTTCTACTTGAGCTTTCTACTTTCTACTTGGTATCAGCTCCTCATTTTTTCTCCTCCTTCCCCAGCTCTCCCACTCTCCCTCTCTCCTGAACCCTTGACAATTTATAAATTATTATTATTTTGTCATATCTCACACTGTCTGATGTCTCTCTCTACCCACTTCCCTGTGGTCCTTCCCCCAGGGAGGAGTTTATATTTAGATCCTTATCATAGGTTCCTCCTTCTGTCCCCTCTCCCAATATCGCCACTCTCACCACTTTTCTCTGTTTGAAAGAATGAATTTCCCCCCCTTTTCTTTTCTTAAGAGTTAATAATCACACAGTCCAAAAGCATTTCAACTGTCTTAACGTACACTCAAGGAGCCCAGGTAGCATAGCAGATGAAGCATTGTGGGGGGGGGGGGGGCGCGGCGCACAACTTGCAGGGTTCAAATGCACCAGCCCCTCAAGAGAGAAAGATGAGCATCCCTTTCTGAGGAGATCTGGTCTCTGCCACTCCATGGGTCACTAGGCATCTGGGTTGACGAAGGGCTGGTGGTAGTCTTTCTTTAAGATCACACACGCAGAAACCTCATCGTCTCTCACATTTTCACACTCAGCCCCAATGCCCTCACGGTTAATTTAAAAATTAACCACTTTAAACAGCTCATCTGTATAGTTATAGAATAAAACAATGTTTCCTGTCCTTGGTTAAAAGAGTGAAAAAAAAAAAAACCCACGGGGGGGGGGGGGGGGGGGGGGGGACGGGGACTTGTATCCCTCCTTCTCTCTTCCCATAGAAAGTTCTGCTTCTATCAAACAAAACAAAAGAAAACGACAACAACAATAACAAAAGCCATGGCTGCTGAGAGGTGTGCAGCTCATAAAGACCTCATTGAAGGATCCACGAACCGCACGAGAGTATGTCCACAGCTGTCAGTCTTTCTATTTCTATTATAAAACAATGACTTTCAATGAAGTCACCTGGGGGGAAAAGGTGCCCCATCCTTAACATAAAAGATCACATTAATTTTATAATCATAGACACCCAATACTATTGTCTATTTTATAAGAAATTCAGAGTGTCAGTTGCTGGGAGTTTTCTTAGTACAATCTGGCCGACAATGCACTGTATAAAGAACAACAAGAAAACCACTGGCACTCCTTCGATTCTGACCCACAGCAACTGTATCCAGGCTTTCCCGAGACCGTGAGTAAATGTCCATGGGAGCAGAGAATGCCAACCTTCTCCCTTAGTGGCTGGTAGGATTAACAGCCCAAGGCTCAGCCAACATCGCTGCCAGCGTTCTTTATATGAGCAGTGATGTCAAAACCCAAACCAAACTCACTGACAGCGAGTCAGTTCCAACTCACAGTGACCCCATCGGACAGAATAGAAATGCCCTAGTGGGTTTCTGCGGCTGTCACTCTTTACGGGAGTAGGAAGCCTCCTCTTTCGGAAAGAGGAGCTTCTTCCGAAGCCTCTTCTTTCTTCTGGTGATTTTGAACTGTTGGTCTTGTGGTTATACTATACTATAAATAGTAATCGCTAATGATTACTGAGAACTTTCTATGTGCCATGCATTATGTTGACTATGTAGAGATTCTTGATTGTATTTAATAATGTCAAAGGCAAATCGGTGAAGTAGGCCCTATTTCCACTTAGCACCATTCTCATTTTACATGTGGAGACCAATTAAATCTTGCCTTAGCCAAACTAATGCCCTTCTAAAAGCCCTCTCACAGTACACTGAATTTTGATCACATTCCTACATGATAGTATTAAAAATCTTTATTAGCTAAAAAACATGCTTACATTATGGCAAATTTATAGGAAAAGTAGAACTATATGATATGGAAAATTAACAATGCAGTTAGCTTTGTAAGAAAAACACTAAAGCTGATGGTATAGTGGTTGTGTGCAGGACTGCAGCCCACAGGGCTGATGGTTCAAATCCAGCAGCAGCTCTCCAGGAGCAGGCTGGGCTTCCTACTCCCACCAGGGCAGTGATGCGGAAAAAAAAAAAAAGAAAGAAAAACACTAAAAAGACTCTTTATTCTATTTCCCAGTTAGCCATTTCTTCTTATTCACATTAACATTTTTTCCTCCCATTATTAATATGGCTATTCTAGTTAAAATGTATAGGTGTCTCAGGAAGAAATCCTGTACAGGTAACGAAAGCAGCACATTTACTGTAATTGAATTCCTATCCCTAAACATACATTTTCTATGTTTCTATGATACTGTGATTTTTATAATTGGAATGAAGGACTTAAAAATTGAGATGGACCTAACAGTTCATTGTGGCAATGAAAAAAGGATCGGAGGCCTGGGTTGTACACCTGGGAATTAGGTGAATGGGCAATCAGCTATGTATTTGCTTCACCTCTGTATTTCATGTCTGCTGCGTCAGGTAAATGCCCGCTGAGAAGGTCCTCCATTGTGGATGCAGCTTAAGGAGGCCGACCAACGTCTTTCACCACACACTGGGTCCAAAAGACCCTGAGGGCAGAAAAGCTCAATGCTCCACGACTCTAAGAAAGGGCCTGCATAGTTAGAAATATCTTGAGGCGCCCATCATTGTCACAACTCTTTGCAAATCCCTCTGATAGTCAAACGATAACAAGAATCTCTAATGTGGAATGAATCCAGTCTTCCCTGGGAAAGAGTCCAGTGACTTACACTACCCCCAAGCAATTCTTCAGTCCTAGAAAGCCTCATGTAAGCTACGTAAGTCTCTGACTACATTTAGTCTATGCTCCAGAGTTGTAAATATTACAACCAAGACTGAATCTTGCCACGAGATCGCAGTGAATTAGGTAAGTAGTCTTCTCACCTGCGCGGCCTAGTCCTTGGGGACATCATTTCATTCCCAAGGATGTGATACCGTCTGGCTTCATGCAACAGCTGGTAACACTCAGGAGAATTCTGGATCAATTGGTCCACCTCAACGGTTTGAACAAAGTAGTTGGGATGCAGCAGAGGGAGTCTCACGTGCGTCAGGAGCTCCTGTAACAGTGGTCTTCTCAGGTCAACAGCGCGGTACACCCAACGCATGACGGCCTCGAAGACCATCTCTTCTTTCCCGATCACCAGCTCGTCGCTGCAGATGTAGTCAATCAGCTCGTCCTTGTCAAGCTCAAGGAATTCTTCGTGCTGGGACACATCTTCAAAAGTCTGCAAGGCAAAAGTCTTGCATTTTGTGAAGAGGGTTTTCAGCGAATGGGTGTCCGCAAAGCGCTGGATTCCCAGGCAATTGCAAGGGTCCAGCTGTTCCTCCAGAAACTTGGCACAGGCATCCCGGAGAACACTAATCTGAAAGAGGCTCGATGTTTCAAAGAGATACTGGACGTTCTCGGTGGTGATCTTCACCTTCCCCGTATACACGTACTGCAGAAAACACTCCATGGCTTCGGCTAAAATCCCATTGATCTCCACCAACATCTCTCGGCTCTCCCGGTGGTCATTACAGAACATGGCTCGGAAGTAGCTGCTGCAGGCTGAGAGGACTGCACGATGACAAGGGAACTCTTTTCCTTCCACGCAAATGATGACGTCTGTGAACAAGCGGCTGTCTCGAAACTCATTAAATATCTGAAGGATGTTTTCAGCATGGGATGATCCTGAAGAGAAGTCAAAAAACTCATGGCCTGTCAGAGATTTGGGGTCCATTTCAAAAACTTTACGCTTTGTTGCTGGGGAGTCACGCACCCCGAGATCCTCTCTGTTTAGTCTGCGTCCCAATATTAGTACCATTGTTACATCAGTTGACTATATAACTGTTGAGAAATGACTGGTGGGGATCTTCTTTCTGTTGCTACAAAGTGAAAATAAAGGGAAACATTTCAATATGTAAAAAAAAGACACCAGTATTTAAATTAAATTTCATTTTTTTAATTTTTTAATTTTTTTTAAAATTTCATTTTGATATGAATACTTCAACAACACCTGCATGACTCCTGCACCTGATGTACTAAGAGGGGCTTTGAAAATTACAAGGAAAGCTGAGAGCCCTGGTGGTTGTATGGGGAACTGTAGCTCACAGGGTTGACAGTTCAAATCCAGCAGAAGAATTCTAAGAGCAAGACTGGGCCTTCTACTCCCACCAGGGCAGTGATGTGGAGAAAAAAAAAGAAAAAAATACGAGGGAAAATGGAATTGAAAGACAATCGGGGTAAAAAAAGATAATGGGGTTTTTATCAACTGTCTTTTCAGTTGTTGTTGAAGTATTCCTGAAGTGAGCACTGCACTTCATTTTAATAAAAATTGTAAATTATTTATATATATAATTGTAACATTAGGGATTGCAATAGGCCCCCCAGCTGAGAGGCTACTATCTGCTTTGTAAATCATTCATTACCCTCCTTCCCCGCTACCTACACTGCCAACTATCATATTACTGACTGCGGTGTCTAACAGCGTAAGAACATGGGGTGAAGAAGGGTGCAGAATTCAGAATTTGACTATAAAACTTAAATATTATATAAATATAGCGCTGCTCTAGGGAGGCATTACCCTTTCACTATCACTGCTTTTAAATCGATATACACTGACCATCAAATTCCTTTCGAGTATTCGGTTCTAAAAAATAATAAAAAATATGCAAAGATTTACCTGCAGAGCTCTCTGATGCACCACTAGTGGGAAATGCTTAAAACAACTTAAATGCTGTATAATAAGAGAGGAAACCTCAGTACATCTTCAGGATAGAACAGACTGTATAAAATTATGTAGACTACTTAAAGGTGTGGGGAAGTACTAAACAGATATTAAGTTAAAAAGGCAGATATAAAACATGCTAAGAACATAGGAAAAATTATGTAGGACAGAAAAAAAAGGAAATAGGTGAATTGTGACATTTCTGCTCCCTTCTTTTTCTCTACTCGCCTTAAAAATTCCACTATTTTTTTTTGTTTTGTTTTGTTTTTTGAGGGGCCATCCCTGCCTCTGGTGGTCGTGGGTGCTACCCAGTGCTGCTCCTGAGAGCCACCGCTGGATTTGAACTGCCAAGCCTGTGGGTCGCAGTCCTGCACTCAACCACTTACGCCACCGGGGCTCAGCCCCAAAATTCCACTATTAATAGCTACTGTTTAGATTTTTAAATGCATGGTAGCTATGCTCTGATTCCCTTCAATAATAAGAAATACTCTAAAACTTACCTAAAAATTGACTATAAAAAAGTAACAGATTGAGCACATGGCTTTAGGCATTAATTCTACCTTTGATTTTAAGGGGTTTGCAGTGCGAGGAATTATTGATATGGCTCTTCCAGCCATAGTCTTTGTTACTCCACCAACCCCCTCTTTGAAGATGAGTCTGGATAGGAGAAGGCAGAGGGAAACACTGATAAGATTCAACTGTGAGCTACTGTTGCCAGGATTAATTATGAATGTCTTCCTGCTAGGTATAAAACAAGACCTCTTAGAAGCTGGAAGTGGGGACTAGCAACAGGAGAGAAAACCCAGGAGTAGACAGTGAGTGTCCTTTGGACCCTGAGGGCCCAATGTCCTGAACCTTCTTAATCTAGGAGACAGCAGTAACAACAGGGGAGTGGTAGACTTTCCCAGTGCCTAGAGCATGTAAAGCTGAATGCCTTCAGGCAGGAGGCAGACTTGTGGAGTGGGTTACCTGCCAGCACTGAATTTGGGGTGCTAGGTTTGCTGACTCAAGGAGTTAGAGCACCGTCAGGTGGTGGCTTAAGGTGGAGTAGCATGCCCTCTGGGTATTTATTGGCAGCCCTGAAGAGGTTTGTAACATTGTAAGATTAGGGCAGAGGGGCTGAGCCGTGGTAGGGTAGTGGTTGAGTGTGGGACTGCAGCCCACAGAATTGGCGGTTCAAATCCAGCAGCAGCTCTCCAGGAGCAAGGCCAGGCCTCCCACTCCCACCAGAGGGCAGTGATGCCCCCTATCCCCCCCCAAAAAAGAGAAGGGCAGAAGACTTGAGAAGCTAAAAGGTCAGAGAGAGGCCTAACAGCAGGGCACAGATGCCCAGGGGCTACCCTGTCTAAATAATTGTATTCTGAGTATGCAGACCCAGGTAACTTCTGTAATAAGCCTCTCAGAGTAATCCTCCACTATTGCAGACCCTCAGAATCTCATTCACAACTCCTTCCAAAGCCCTCCATCCGACATATTTCGACAGGCATTCAGGCGAGGGCATGAATCGGGCATGGCAACTCAAAAAAAGCCTAAAAGTATAGAAGTCTCCAGGATCAACACAACTGGGTAACTGAAATGATTATGACACTTCCCCCCTTTGAGAACTTTTAAGAAAACAATTGTTTCGAGCTTCTCTGACTGGCTTAAGTCACCTCTGCTTAATGAAAGGAAAACTTTTAAGTTCTCTAAAAAACAAGGTTTAGTTTGTAAACAGAAATACCTTTTGAGCATTTGCTTGGTCAAAGCCCCCAGTCAAAATATTTTTGTTTAATTTCCACACCTAAAATAAATGGAGAACAGCAACATATATATCAGACACTAATCAGTTCATGTACCATTTAGTACCATTTTGAGTGCATTCTAGTTTTGATGAGTTCACTTTTGCACATTATAATTAACTGAATAACACTTCCTGACAGCAAATAAATAATCCTATGTCATATACAAACCAGCTTCTTTTTTAAAAAAAATACTTTTATTAGGGGCTCTTACACCTCTTATCACAATCCATACATTCCTCCAATGCGTCAAGCACATTTGCACACATGCCACCATCGTCATTTTCAAAGCATTCTCTTCCCACTTGAACCCCCGATATCGGCTCCCCACTTCTCCCTCCTTCCTCCCCTACCCTCCCTCACAAACCCTTGTTAAGTTATATATTAGTTTTCCATAGCTTACATCATCCTACATCACCCTTCACCACCTGTTATTCATCCTCCTGGGAGGGGGTTCTGGGTTGCCCTTGTGATTGTTTCCCCTTTCTCTGCCTACCCTCCCCAGATCTTCCTGGTATCTGTACTCTCCTTGTTGACCCTGCGGGGTTTATCTAACCTGGATTCCCTGTGTTGTGGGCTCTTATCTGTACCAGTGTGTATGCTCTGGTCTAATCTGATTTGTAAGGAAGAATTGAGGTCATGATAGTGGGGTGAAGGAAGCACCAAAGAGCTAGGGCAGCAAGGGTCTTCAAACTATGGCTCAGGGGCCACATGTGGCTCGTTGAGGACATTTATGTGGCCCGCCAGGTGTTTTTGCTGCTGCTGCCTGTCCTGCTTACCAGTCGACTCGTCCCAGGCCTGCAGTGAATTTGTTCATAGTTGGGTTTTTTTTTTTAAAACTATAGTCCAGCCCTCCAAGGGTCTGAGGGACAGTGAACAGGCCCCCTGTTTAAAAAGTTTGAGGATCCCTGAACTAGAGGAAAGTTATGCTTCATCAGTTCTATACTGCACCCTGACTGGATCTGTGACCCCTCTGTGAGGGGATGTCCAATTATCTACAGATGGGCATTGGGTCTCCACTTCAGCCCTCCCCACCTCTGTTCACATTGGGTATCATTTAGTTCTGGGTCTTAGATGCCTGACACCTGATCCCATCAACACCTCATGATCACACAGGCTGGTGTGCTTTTTCCATGTGTGCTTTGTTGCTTCTCAGCTAGATGGCCACTTGTTTATCTTCAAGCCTTTAAAATCCCAGACACTATAGGATCTTTTGATAATCGGGCACCATCAGCTTTCTTCACCACACTTTCCAATGCACCCATTTTGTCTTCAGTGAGCGACACGATTGTTGAAAACAAACCAGCTTCTTAGTGATAAACTCCCTTGGCAAATTTATCTTGCAGTAAATAAATGAAAGGTGAGTAAAAAATTTTATAGGAAAACAAGCTAGTGGTGGCAGTGGAATAAGAATATAAATCCCTTGTGGTAATTTGCATGGGCTATTTCATGAGTGTCTAGTAAATGAGGCTTCATCATGTTTGGGAACATAAATAATTCTGAGAATTGGTCTATCGAAGCTGACAAAAGTAAAGTTTCGTCACAATGCATTATGTAACTGTGGAGCCAATTTGAAGAAGTCTCTAGCATTTGAGAGGGCTTAGAAAATAAAATTCAAGAGGGAACAAAAAAAGAGAAAAAACTCATTAAGTCTTAGTTATATAGATTACTTTTCTAGAATCTTCACACTAGCAAATAATTAATTATAAACACACTTATTTCTTCTGTACAATGCTTGTAGAAACCAAGTAATTAACCAGTTACCTTTTCGTTTTTTTAGTGAAAAGATGAGGAATGCTTTAGAGAAAATCCAGCTATGTAAGAAATAGCAATTGCACTTAAACACAAGTGGTTCTGGTGTCTAGCCCCGATGTCTCTAAGTAGAACTTGTAAATTCTTAACCAGCTCAGGCATGTTAGAAAGTTAACGCCCCCTAAAACTAACTATAAACTACTGAGTTTCCTACATATATACCCCGACACACATCTCCATACCGAGCGAGACCAATTGTGAAGTGAACATTATCCTTCATGTTTCCTTTACTTTCAGAAGTCAGTCTAACCCATGTGCTCTTGGTAAAGAATACTTTTACTCGGTCTAATTAGGAGATTGTTAATCCTGCTTGCTCCCCCCCCCCCCCCCCCCAACAGACAGAAGGATCCTGAGTCGATGAAGAGACTCAAGTCCACTCAATAAGAATTTACGGAACTCTTATACTCTGCCTTTTCCTGGGTAGCACAAAATGGTTGTGTGTATTCTAAAGGTTAGAGGTTTTTCTACCACCGAGAGGAAGTGTGGAAGAAGGGTCTGGGGATCTACCCTTCGAGCACCATTCTGTGACACGCATAGGTTGGGACAGATGGAAACAGGTTTGTCTTGCTTTTCATTTTCTGCCTGCCACTGGAGTCACAACTATTCATTCTGATGCAGTTTTAGACCCTAGCTAAGATGAAAACCAATCAGGAACGACAAGATTCATTCGAATTTTCAGCACCTTTTGTTCTCTCCCCCCCAGTAAGAAAGACTTAAGGGCAAAGGGAAGGAGATTCTCATGAGGATATGGTCTACGCTATCCTGAAAAGGAGTGGAACAGCTCAAGTCATTGTCATAGTCAATTGTGACTCAAGAGTGACCTCTTGGTCGAGGCGGAACTGTCCCCTGTGGGTTTCAGAGACTGCAATTCTTTACAGGAAGAGAAAATCTTATCAGTCTCCCTCTGAGCAGCTGGTGCTTTTGAACTGCTGACCTTGAGGGTTTTGTAGCCAATGAGCTAGACCACGCCACCGAGGGTCTCTTAAGGAGCGGAAGGGCATTTTCTGCGAGGCTTGTTAAGTAATGCTTGGCAACCTGAGAGAGCCGAGGGCAAAGAATGAGAGACGGGGCACAGAGACTGCACGAGAAGTTCAAGCATGGAACTAGAGCATAACTAGTCAAGCCTGTGGCTGTTCTTTAGGATGCAGAAATCCAATATGACAGAAAGAGAGGACTATCAGCCTTAGAGGCAGGAGGGCACCATGAGAGGATTCTAAACGTTACAGACCCAAAAGCAAAGCCAATTAAAAACACCCTTGATTAGCAAGCTTTCTACAAGCAAGTAGGAAACTGCTGCGTGGGAGGCTCTACACTGTGGCTTTCTCAAGCTTAACCTTGCGTAAGAGACCACCACACAGGACATAGCACAAGAGAGGTATGTCGCTCTGGCTAAGTTCATCACCCCATGGTTGTTTCACATTTGACAAATCTTAACTACGAGGGCCCTGGAAAGCACTGTGAGTTAGGTAATCTGCGGCTAACTTCAAGATCAGTGGTTTGAACCCACACGCTGTGTAGGGAGCAAAAAATGAGGCTGGCTGCTCCCTTAAAGATTTACTTTCTCAAGCACCCTACTCTGCAACGAGCTTATGTTTTTGAGAAAGACTAGGAAAAAAATGGACCACGGCTTCTAAAAGTGCTTTCTGTTCAGAATCCACGCCACCTCAGAAGCACAGAAAGAGTACTCACTGAAAGGACTTTCACGCAGGGAGAAGTGATTGAGAACATCGTGTCTCTGGGACTGGACCAACTTTGAGAGTTAATAATGCAGATGGCTTCTCTGTGTATGACAGCACCTTAAGGGAATGCTCTTTACCTTAGAGGTGACATGATTTTTGACAGAAATACCATTTAGAAACCATCAAGTACAGCGTGATCCCTTTGAAAACATACACATTTTGTAGTTGTTAGTATGTGTCGGATGCTGAGAAATTACAACAGCAGGGTGATGAGTTTACGCAGAGGGGCAAACGCTACCATGTAAAAACCAGGTTGGCTTTTGTGTTGAGAGAGGCGTTTTAAGACATTAAGTGACTGACCTTGTTTTTGTTACAAAATCCTATCACAAAAATGTTACCTGTCATTTGTATACTTGTGAGGATGTTTTATTTTTTTCATTATAAAATCCCTAAATTATTTATCGAAAAGGATGTCTCACATTTCTAGCTAAAAGAAAACGCTACAAAAAAATAGCTGCAGCCACTTGTTTGATAAGTATTTTTCACAAGCTTGACCTTTGGATTTGAAGGAAATGGCAGAAAAACAAGGAAGTTAAAGAGAGTTTATTGAAAAAGCATTAAGGTTTGAACAACTTGGACAAAAGCCAGGAGAGTTTAAATTCAGGCTGCATGTCAATCTTAACTCAGAATCTTATTTCTTTTCTTCCTGTTTAAAGACGAAGTCTCAGGCGTTGTTAAAAAAGCAGATCTTTATTAGTGAGTTTTATTTTTAGAAAGGTTAGCGGCTTGCATTTTTTGTCCTATCATTTAAGACACCCAGATGCCTTCAATGATCACCGGAGCTGCTCGCTCTCAGGTAACCAGGTAGAGGCGACATGACCAGCTCCGCTTGGATTTAACACATTCTGAAAATGAAAAACCAACGGCAACTGTTCAGCCTTACCCAAGGGAGACCAGTCTTCCTGGCACAAATACCTATCAAGTCTTTACTGAAACTGGAAAGCTCACCTCAAGTACCCTATGAATAGATTACTCAGAGATTAGGAAAATCGTGTCTTCCACACATAATGGTTAAAATGATTGAACTGGCAGATTAGTTACCTAACATACAATTTTAAGGCATCACAGTTGCAATTCACTTGTCTGAAATTCTGAATTATCAATACTTTTCCCCTTATGTTTGCCCAAGTATGAGCTACCATGCTCCAAATAAGGAAAACAATTCATCTAACTCAGGCATATGATCATTTTTAACTTTTAGGGATGGGGGGGGGGGGGGCGCGCTACAAACTGTCTTTAAAAGCCGCATTCTAATATTGTCTTCACACTAGGGGATTTACCAGTCTGTAGCTGCAAACAGTTTAGGATCAGATTTTAAAAAACTGTCACTCTCTCCGGGCTATTTGTGAGACACCCTAGAATGTGGCAATACAATCCCAAATCTTGTTTTCCGAAGCGCAGGAACAAATTTGCATTTGTTCCTTCCCAACATTCCGGGAGAAAGCGAGACACCAGTTCCAAACGGTGGACGCCGGTCTTCCGTGTGCCCAGCACGGCCTACAGACCCGGGCAGGAGCCGCGGCGGCCGGCGGCCACCCAGACGCCCACGGCCCGTCGCCCTCCTCCCTCCGCCCCGCAGCGCTCCGGCCGCGGCCGGCGGGTCTGGAGCGCGCGGCGCCCGCCCCCTCGGGTCCCCTCGGGCCGCAGCTGCTTCCGAGTCGGGAGCGCGCACTCCCGCGCGTCCTCCAGATCACCTTCATGGGGGCGGGGCATTCTGACCGGGGCAGAGCCACCTAGCGACAAGACATCTGCCAATCCAAACGCGGAGCTCGGCCCGTCGTCCCGCCCACCAGCCGCCTCCGGCGACCAATCCTGGCTCCGTTAACATTCTTTCCCTCAGGTCTCAGCACTTGGAGACGGGAGCTTCAGGAACTAGATGAAGCAACCGAGGCCCGGAGTGGTAGGGAGGAGGGGCGCTTAGGCGGGACTCCGCCGTCTCTACGCCCGCTCCCCCCCCTCTCCACCCGCCCCCCTCCGCCAGCCCCAGCTCCCCCGGGGCCGTCGCTCTAGGGCCGGGTTCCCGGCGCGGACTGTCTGGAACGACGGTAAACAAAGGCTGGCGGGGGGCGGGAGTAACGGTCAGGTGACGGTGCCGAATACGTTTCGCAATCGTTTTAATGGGGCTTCTCTGGCCCGCAGCCCCGGCAACTCCACCTGGACCCGGTCAGTCCTCCCCCAGGGGATCCGCGGTGGACCCCACCACACGGAAGGCTCAGTGCTTCCTGGAGGGGTGGGGGCGGGCAAGGAAGGAAAAGTCAAGCGGCAGGAGCGCGATCGAAGCCCAGCTGCAACCTGCGGGATCCGAGGGTGGGTCCGGACTCCACGGACCCTCACCCAGCTGCCGCGGGCCCGAGGCGGCGGCGGGGGGGCAGGGGGACCCTGCCCGGACAGCCCCAGCCCCGGGGCCCTCGCCCTCTCAACGCTCCGTTTGCAGCGCCGCGGTGCCGGAGCGCTAGGTGCCCTTTCTGCAGGACGATCGCTACCGGGCGGGGGGCTGGAGACCCTAAGTGAGCCCCAGAGACACCCAGACCCAGACCCGGGTCCCGCAGCGGCAGCTGCAGGCTGTCTTCAGACCCCTGGTTTTGCTCCGACAGGCCGGCCCCCACTGTCTTCCCTTCCGCACCGCAGACATCCACCGCGCTCCCGACCTCGGCGTCCCTCCGCCCCCGGGGTCCCCAGCTCGGGCTGATTTTTAATTTTTTTTTGCCTTTGGGCCAGTCCCGGAGCTGTCATCCCCGGGTACCTCTCGGTGAAGCCTAAAAGCGCCCGTGGCAGTGGCTCTCGCCGTCCCTCAGCGGCCGGCGGTGCCGCGCAGCCTCCAGCGCCGGCGTCTCCTTAGGCCACCAGTCTCCGCCGCAGCTCACAACAAAGGAAACATGTGACCGCCCCGGCCAAAACACTGCACGTCACCGAGCCCCGGCCAATCGTACTGGGCACCCTTGCCCCGGAGCACTCTGGGAGGTGTAGTTCCCATCCTAGGGGAGCTGCCGCGACCACCTGCGGTTTCCCAGCTAGACGGAGGGTGTGAGTGCAATCCAAGTTTGAGGAGACTCGATCCAAGGCGCAGTTCCCCTTTGCTCAGGAAGAGCCCAGTGCTGCAGTGGTTAAGCCATCAGCTGGGGAGGAGGACCCCACCAGCCACTTTGTGGGAAAAAGATGTGGAGCTGGCTTCCCTAAAGATTACAGTGTTGGGAAAGTCGCAAGGACTCAACAGCAGTGGGTGTTTTTTGTTTTGTTCTCTGCCCCCAACAGGGCGCAGGGTTGGTGCTTTACGTAGAGTGGGGATGAGGAAATGCATCCTGTGATAGGAGCCTGGTGAGAAACTTGAGTCGTGTGTTTATTGCATTTTAAGCCCTAGCCAAGTCCCAAGGCAAAAGGCACATTAGTAAGAATTCACAGGGCCTTAGAGAGCTCAGAAGGAGGTTTGCAGATCTCTTTGAATGACCCCTTGAATACAATGGGGATAACTGAAAGTGTGTGTTTGTGTGTGTGTTGGCGAGGGTCACGGGTGGGAGTGGACAGCGGCAGGGGGAAGCTTAGGAAAGGAAGGCTGGTCTAGAGTCAATCTATTAATTTCAATTGTAACCTAGGTTACCTTTTGATGTAATTTATTTCCCCTCCCACATATATTTATTTCATGCACATACATTTGGGAACTCATAGCTCCATAAATTCACTTTATCTCAAATATGCTATCTGCATTATATATATTTTTGCAGCATAGTACGAATTGTGCAAATTATACCCTTCACATTAACTCTATTCTCTTTTATTATTAAAAGATAATTTTATTGGGGGCTCTTACAGCTCTGATAACAATCCATACAGCAATTATATCAAACATTTGTACATATATTGCTAGCATTACATTTTAAACATTTACTTTCTGTAGAGCCCTTGGTATCAGCTTCTCTTCCCCCCCCCTCCTCCTTCTCCCCTGTGTCCCGGTGATAAATTATAGATTATTATTTTCATATCTTGCACCCACTGAGGTCTTCCTTTCTCCATGGTTTCTGTTCGACCTGTGTGTGTGTGTGTGTGTGTGTGTGTGATGTGTCAATCACAGCAGTTGGTATCTTCTTCCTCTCCTCCCCACCTTTCCCCTTTCCTCCTGGTATCACTACTCCCATTTCTATTCCTGGATTTCATGTGTCGTGAGCTCTTTTCACTAATCTGTACCTGCGCACATGCTCCAGTCTAGCCCACAGTGAAAGGTAGGACTGGGGTCATGATAGTGAGGGTTGAGAGAGCCTCAGTAAACTAGAAGATAGTACACTTCACCCCGGTTGACTCATTCCTTCCTTGTGCCTTTTCTGTGAGGGGATGTCCCATTTGTCTACAGGTGAGTTTTGGGTCTCTGCTTCGACCCCCCTCATTCTCACCTTTAAATTTTAAATGCACATGCATATAGGATAAACTTACAAGCTCCTATGTTTGAAAGCAGACATGAATCTCCCAAAGGAAAGTATTAAAGGTGTTAGTCTATATATATATACATGTATTTTGTTAATGAACAATATAAATCACAGTGTGTTGGTGTTGATTCCACACAGCCAAGCTACAAGGTTCAGTAGCCTGGTTCCATCATGTTTCAGAAGCTGAGTCTTTATGAAGCAGCCTGCCTCACCTTTCTCCCCTCAAGCAGCTAGCTGCCCCATGCTTAACCCACGGCACCACCATGGATCCTTAGGAATTGGCCCTAGATAGTAAGGGAAATTAACCTTGGGTAGATGTTAGCATGAATGGAGAGAAGGTTGACATCATCAAGGATGTCGTCTCACTTGGATCCACAATGAATATTCACAGAAGCGGTAATCAAGAGGTCAAAAGACATACTGTATGAGGTGAATGTACTGCCAAAGCCTCTGTTGTGTATGGAAGAGCAAAGGTGTTAGTGTGAGGACCGAGGGGCATCTGCCGGCAGCCAGGGTGTGTACACTTGCCCCATGTGCATGTGATAGTTGGACACTGAATAAAGATGGAAGAGGCATCCCATTCAAGTTGTGGTGCTGGAGCATTCTAGCAAGTATCAGGGAGTACTAAAAGGATAAACAAATCTGTCTTGGAAGAGGTGGGACCAGTAACTCACAATTTGGTGACTAGCATTATTTTACTTTCTTGTTCCTTGTGAGTCTTTGGTGTTGGTGTTAGTGTTGGTTGTGTGTGTGTGTAGTACAGTTTGTGAGCAGCTACTAACACGCAGGCAGGCGGCTTGAACCCACTGGGTGGCAACCTGTTTCTGTGAGGATGACAGCAAAGAAAACCCTGTGGAGCCCTTCTATTCAGTAACGCATGGAGTTGACAAGTCAGCTGCCGTGGCTTGGGTCAGACAGGCCTTAGTCCTTAAAGTAACATCCTTGATTGAAACACTTTGATGGGATCATGTGCAGCCGATTTATGGGATCATGTGCAGCCGATTTACCTAACGCAATACGTCATTTGATCTCTTGACGGTTTCCACAGTCACTGCTTGTGGATCCAAGCAAGGGGAGATCTTGGACAACTTCAATGCTTTCTCTGTTCATCTGTGATTTCCATCACAAGCCCTCCTCACTTTCAGCAAGGAAGGTTCTGTCACCTGCACATTGAAGGCTGTTAATAAGCCTTCCTCCAATCCCAAGAAGAACTATATGTTCTTCTTCATCTAGTACAGTCCCTCAGATGATTTACTCAGGATAGAGCAAATAAGTGTGATAAGAAGACACCACCCTGATCCACATCTTTTCTGAATTTAAACCATGCTGTATCCCCTAGTTCTGTCCACACAACCTCCTCTGGAATCATGGACAGGTTCTGCAGGAGCACAGTGAAGTATTCTGGTATTCCCATTCTCCTCAATGTTATCCATAGTTGATTTTGATCCAGTCAAATGCCTTTGCATATTCAATAAAACACAAGCAAACACTTTCCTGGTATTTTCTAATTCTTCAGAAGTGTACCAGCCTATTTCTTCTTCATAGTCTGTTCAGAGAGTGGAAGCTCTGTTAAAGTGTGTTCACCTTGGGTGACCCTGTCAGTGCTTTAAATACCAGTGGCATAGCTTCCAACATCATGGCAGCGTGCAAGCCCCCACAGTGTGATAAACAGGCAAGTGATAGAAGGTGAGGTAAAAGAATAAGAGCAGGTGGCTGTCTTACTTTGCTGAGGAAAGGAAGTACGAGCACTTCAGTGTTGTTTGTGCATTAAACAAACAAAAATTGCTGTAGAATATAGTCCCTCACTTATTGATCCAATAGGATAGAGCAGAACTGCCTCTTGGACCCTCCACAACAGCCTGTCCTCACCTTTTTTCTGACAGCAATGACATTAATTGTCTGAGCTGTTCACAGGCCATTCTTAATCCAAGGCCCTCTCTCCCTGAGGTTAGGAATTGTGCCTCCTTTATAGCTGTAGTCTAGTGAAACTAGTCCCTCCCCCCAAAAAAGTTTTTTTAAAAAAAATACTGCCAACTCATAGTGATCCTATATGACAGAGCAGAACTGATCCTGTAGGTTTCCATGACTAGCTTTTTTTTGCAGGAGTATGAAGCCTCTTTCTCGCATACAGAAGAAAGCAGGTAGAGTCTGCTTATCATGTGAGTTAGCTGGTTGACTAGAGAAACAAATCCAGAGACACTTGTGTGTAACAGAGAATTTTATATCAAAGAGCAATTGTCTATTAAGAAAACATCCCAGCCCAGTCCAGTTCAAGCCTTTAAGTTCGATATAACCCCATGTATCATTCCTCTTCAGCTAGCTGCAACACATGCAATGACAGTGAATACAGGAAGACCACAGGCCAGTGGATGGAAAGTCTTGTGGATCCAGTGGTGGTGGAAGCATCGCAGCACTGGCATGGCCCCTCCAATTCCAGGACTCTGGCTGCAACAGTGTAGTTCCATGTGGCTTGTCAGCAGGAAGACGAAGCAGAGTGTGTGGGTCTGGCCTCCAGTGAGCTATTTATCTCCATAGCACCTCCAAATGAGGTCATCAAGTAGTGACCTGATTGATAGGCTAAAGTTCACCTCTTCACTACTGGTCACAACTTTGAGAGAGGAAGGGCAGAAGTCGATCTCTGGGACAACCTGTTAGAGATAGCTACAGGCAGCCCCAGCACAAATGTAGCGGCCTCTGCATCCACCCACATGTGGGTGGTTGCAACACAAATCTTGCACCTGGCTGGGAGGCAGCTCTTACCCCCCTTTCCTCCCCACCTGCCCCTGCAGCTCTTCTTTTCAGCTGGGGCTGGAACAGAAGCAGAGCTTGAAAGTTCCAGGGGAGGTCTACTGAAATGGAGTTATTGTGGTAGCTATATCATCTCGTCAATTTGAGACTAGTAGGAGTTAAGGGGTAGAGTTTGACCTGTTAATCAGGTTGCAGTCTGATGACCTCATTTGGCAGCAGTGTTTGTCCCTGCAAGACATTCCCATTGACAAGACACATGGAGTCCTGGAGCTGAAGGAGCCATGTGGAGACCCCTATAGCACTGAGATGCTTCCACTGGCACTGTCTTCACAAGACTTAACATCCACTGGCCTGTGGTCTTCCTGCATTTGTTGTCACTGCATGTGTTGTGTGAGTCTGAAGAGGAATTTGTAGCTTGGTATCAGACATATGGGCAAATATTGGACTTATGGACTTGATCTGGATTGGACTGGAATGGTTTCTCAATATGCAATTACTCTTTGATATAAAGTTCTTTCGGAAACTCATGAGTGTCTACGAATTTGTTTCTCTAGGCATCTCAAATTGACACCATGATACTGACCCACCGTGTGATTCAGTTTACAGTGTGGATAATCCATGTCTGCTTTACTGTTTGAAGGAGGAAGGCAATCAGAGTGGAGGAAGAGACCAGAGGTCTTCAGACCTATTTCCTTGCCCGTTAGGGATGCAGTAAATTGCACGTTGGAGTCCCTGGGTGGTGCAAATAGTTAATGTGCTCATCTGTAAGCTACAAGGTTTGAGTTCTGTGATCAGCCTTTGAAAATCCACTCAACACCACGAGGAAGGTAGTTCTACTCAGACTAGATCTAGGATCAACTTCCTTGCAACTGGCCTCATATTGAGCCATAGTCTCTCTTCCTGCAAATTCCACTCCAGCCCTTGTTCTGCTCTCCAGAATAAATATGTCAGTCCCTAAGCTATGAAAGTGGCCAAGTCTCCCTAGTTCTATCAGCCATTCTTTCCCCTCCTCTAGTCAGCTCCAACTGGTTGGGACATAGGGAGGTAGTCACCACTCCTTCAGCAGACCAGACACTTGCAGACTGCCTTGTTTTGGGTACTAGCTCGTGGAGTTGCCTTGCTCCCTAGCTGTAGTAGAAGTTTGGGTCATGCTTTAAGGCTCTCCCCTGGGGAAACATCTTCTTCAGATCTTTCCTTTCCCAGGTATGCTTTCTACCCCCTTTCTTTTGCATACTCACACTCTTCACAGAATAGATGATATCACAAATAACAAACCCTCTCCCTTCACACACACTCTCCTGCAAACTCAACAAGTCCATTACACATGGCTGAGTAAAGGGAGAACGCACTATGTGCTTGTGGTGCCAGATACTCCCTTGTCTTTGCTGGGGAGGTTAGACGTGACTCACCTCCAAAAGCCCACCTGCTGAGGTTCTCCGTATTAGAAACCAGAAAAGGATGAGTTACCCTACTGGGTAACTCCCCCTCTCACCTGCTAGGCCCACACTTGATGTCAAATTAGGAAATATAGCAGTCTTAGGCTTCAACAATGAAAGAGGGACCTGAACAATTTTTTCCTTGTGAGACCTGGAATGAGAGGTAAGTTGTGTGCTCCGCCTGGAAGGTAAACGTCTCCCCTTCCCTTCTGAGCTTCTCCCTCATGGGTGCAGTCTGCCACAAGATGTCCTTCCTCCTTATAACAGGAACAAGAGGGGGCCTTTCCCTTTCTTGAAGGAGCCGAAGGTGGTCCTTGGTTTGTTTCTGAAACTGTCTTTCCCAGGCGGAAGTTGATGTGGAGCGAGGTGATTTGTGTCTTGGTGGCTTCAAGAACTTATCAGTGACCATTCCTTCCACAAATGCAATTAAAGGTGACTGGTCATCACTATAAGCCCGGTGGTGAGGTGGGTTAGGTAGTAGACTGCTAACCACAAGTTTGGTGATTCAAATCCACCAGCCACTGCTCAGGAGAGAGATGAGGCTGTCTGCTTCTATACACATGGACAAGATCACAGACCCCGATCAGGGTCACTAGGAGTTAGAAGTGAACTGATGGCAGTGGGTTTAGTGCAGTGGTTCTCAACCTGTGGGCCATGACCCCTTTGGGAGTCGGTGAACCTTTCACAGGGGTCACCTCAGACCATCAGAAAACACATATTTCTGATGGTCTCAGGAACCGAGACGCCGCTCCTCTATTGTCTCCAGGTGGGTCCGACCATATGCAGATATGCCCACCTACAAGTATCTGGCAGGAAAACTATTACCCGTACTACGTCATGCTTTGAGACAAAATTCCATTCATTTGGATTTAGAAAGAAATACTTCACAAAATATAATTATATATTGTTTTTGTGATGAATCACTATGCTTTCATATGTTCAATTTATTATGATGAAAATACATCCCGCATATCAGATATGTGTTAGGGTGATTTGTAACATTAGCAAAATATAGTTATGAAGTAGCAATGAAAATAATTTTATGGTCAAGGGGCCACTACACATGAGGAACTGTATGGAAGGGTCATGTCATTAGGAAGTGGAGAACCACTGGTTTAGTGGTTTTGGTTTTGCTCATCACCCTGAGCCCTGGCTGCGGTGCTTACCTGCTGGGCCCCAGACTCTACATTTTCATGAAGGGAGTCCTGGTGGCATAGTGGTTATGCCTTCGCCTATGAGCCTCAAGATCTAAAGTTCAAAACCACCGGTCGCTCCACCGTAGGAAGATGGGCCTGGCTACTGCCATAAACATTGCATCTTAGGGTGGCTATGAGTTGGCATGATGGGAATGAGGGACATGTTCACGGAAGGAAACATCTCCTTTCTCCTGCAGAGAAAATTAGGAGCTGGATCACTGCAGGTGGCCTCTGGTTACAGACAAGTTATCTTAAAGTACTCCAGCCCTGACTGCGCTAGGCAGGCCCGATGCCTCCAGGGTTGCCCACGGCATTTTGCCCCTTGATTTTCCGCAAAGTCTTTCTGCATGCGAATGCATACAAAGTGGCATCTGGTCACAAAACAGGCCAGTTCTAGGTAGAACGGCACTCCCATCGTCAGCAGCTGCTCAGCACTCTGCTCCACAGGTGGCTGTGAGCCGGGAGGTTCCCTGAGGCTGGCCCCCGCAGACTCCGACTTCATCTCCAGTTTCTTCCCTCCAAGACTAGCCAGCCCATGACATTTAAGAGGCATGTGCTAAACTACAACTTGCTCTTCCCCTGCCGTCCCTGGCACTCGGTTCTTTCAAGATGCCTGCAGTCTCAGAGCCCTGATCCTGCCCACCATGGCTGCCTTGGCTGTTTAATGGGTAGCTCCCCCAGAAATCGATAGCAGGTATGAAAAAAAGATGGGGCTGGACAGGTTCAAGGATGTCAAGAAGCACACTGATACCAGTGACTGCAGGATTGTAAACCATATAATCTGAATTTGAAGGAGGGAATAGTTTCAGAACCTAAATTGTGAGATCCTGGTTTGCAGAAGGCTATGGATGATGGTGGAAGCCCAAGATGCATTTGTGAGATCTAGACAGGAAATAAGTCTCAGGTGCTCGCATCCTATTCACAATATAGAGGGATGGATGGGAAGAAGCTGGTTACCAAAAAGAGTGCATTGGAGAGATGACTGGGAGATCAGAATGATCAATCTGACTTGAATGGTTAAAACTTATCAGTTGATCCTGCTGTGATGCATGTTGGGCTTTCTGTGGTTTTCAATATTTTCTGTGTTTTTTTGTTGTTTTTTATTTTATTTTATTTTAATTAATTAATTAATTTTTGGGGGGGCATCACTGCTCTCCGGTGGTGGGAGTAGGAGGCCCAGCCCCACTGCTGGAATTGAACCTCCATCCCAGTGGGCCGCAGTCCCGCGCACAACCACTATGCCACCAGGGCTCAGCCCTGTTGTTGTTTTTTATATTGAGGTTTATCTCTAATGCATTTTGTCAGTGATAGTATCCTTCTTGAACTTTTCTTATATATTTTTTTCTGTTTTTCAGTATATGAAGCCCAGAATTGATGAGACAGCAAGTACAGTAAGGGTTTTCATTGGTGGGAAGGGGATTAAAGGAGTTGATATCGAGTTCAAGAGGGAAGAGAATGTTTTGAAACTGATTGTGGTAGCATTTGTACACTGCTGCTTGATGTGACAGAAATATGGAATGATAGAGCTGTATGAGCTCCAAGTAAAATGGTTTTGTAGAGCAGTGGTTCTCAACCTTCTTAATGCTGTGACTGTTCAATACAGTTCTTCATGTTGTGGTGAGCGCCCCCCCCCCCAATTATTAAATTATTTTCATTGCTACTTCATCACTGTAATTTTGCTATTGTCGTGAATTGGGCGACCCCTATAAAGGGGTCATTCAACCCCCAATAGGGTCACAACCCACTGATCAAGAATTCCTGTTGTAGAGAGAAAAAAAAAATTTGCAACAGACCTTCTAAACTCCTGTCCTTGAAGGACCCTAGCCAATTCCTAATGAAATGGTATCTGTCGAGGCTGGCCCCTCATTCTGAGAATTCTCACTCTGGTAAGCTCCCCTGACTGTGTGCTTATCAGGTGCTCTGTCTGATCAAACCAGTTGTCATCAAGCAGTGTCTGCCCTGAGTACCCTCCTGGGTCTGAAAGCAGAACTGACGTCCCTGCCATTTTCATGGCTGCGACCTTTTGGAAGCAAATTCCTGTCCAGGTCTTTCTCCGGAGGCGTCTCTGGGTAGATTCGAACTGCCAACCTCCCAGATAATAGCCTAACACTTACTGTTGGCAGTACCCAGGAACACTGTCTGGAAAACCAACAACCAACCAACCAACCAACCAACCAATCAACCAACCAACCACCCCAAAGCTTTCATGCAGACCTTAGAGTACACTTTGTCTTCTTCCTCAGGTCTAGAGCTGAGAGTGCAGGGACCATCCCATTTTGCTCCCACCCCGTCCCACCCCTGTGAAAGGTCAGCACTTTCACAGTCTTGGCTCTGTTTTCCTACGAAAATGTCAGTCATATCAAAGTGTTTCCAGTGGCCTTTAGAGTAGAAGTGACTAGGTTCCAAGTTTAACTTTGCCCAGTAGGTATTTGTCCTCGAGTAAATTACTCAGCTTTCCCTAGCCTCAGCTTTTCTTATCTGTAAAAATGGGAATAAAAATGCCTATCTCATAGAATTGTTATGACAATTAAAAGACAGTTCCTGATTTATATTTATTTAATATTGATATCTTAAGAATTTTGAACTTCACTTTTCTTTAGGGAGTGGAAGTATTTCATAAAAACTTACTAATGTCTTTAACATTGTATATAGTACATATGTGGAGATTTTTAAAAGTTTATGGAAAAATTCCATTTACTTTTAATTCCATTCTCTTTTGATTCCATGTGGTGGTCATGTACTTGATGTCAGTTTCATGATTGGGAATGTAAGGGTGGAGTCCAGTCTGTCAATCTGGAGATAGCCAAGGAGGCCTCGGTGTGGGCATGGCTTTCTCCTGAGAATTCTGGGAAGTCTCACAGTATTTCCCAATTGGAAAAGAGAGACTTGACTGAGTCTCCGAGATGGCAAACTACTAACAAGATGGAATGACAGCATGATGATTGATCCTGATTTCTAGAGAATGGAGGGACTGGAGGAGAGGCCACATGGGCTTGTCCTGAGGGAGCCAAACTTTTGGGGCTGGAGAAGCCACGTGGAGACCCCTGCCAGTGCTGAGATGCTTGGGAGGCAATGGGGAGACTCCTGCCAGTGCTGAGATGCTTCTACCACCATGGGATGCTGCTGATGGACCCTGAGCCCTGGAAGTGAGGATCCATGGAACACATGCTTCATGAGTCAGAAGAAGACTTTATAGACTGATAATGCACTTATGGGCTAGTGTTGGATTGATGACCTTGGACTGGACTGGGTTGGAATGTTTTCTCAATGTTCATTCCTCTTGTATTTAAACTTTTCCCTTATATACATGTGCATGTTTATGAATTTTTTTATCTAGTCTACTCGGACTAACACATTCCACATTTTCTGAAAGTTTTTTGAAGCCTCCTTGTATTCTAACAATCAAGATGTCAAAATAAAGCAAGACAGTCAGAAGTGCAGTTCTAATATATTGTATGTCAGGGACTACTTGTAAATAGTTGGGTATAAGTAGATAGTTAATCTGAAACATAGTAAGTGCTCAGTAAAAGCTATAATTGTGCCCATTATTATAATTATCCTTCTCACCACCAATTTCCACCATATTATTTGTGCTTTGTCTTTTGCTTTAAGAAGAGGAGGGGCAAAGAAGAAAATAAAAGAATTATAAAGGAACAGATAGCTTAAACATTTTTAGAGAATTAGGAGGAGGTTTACAGAGCAGATCATCAGGGTTTTTTTTTGTGTGTGTGGGCATCACTGCCTTAGGTGGTCGTGGGCACTACCCAGTCCTGCTCCTGAGAGCTGCCGCTGGATTTGAACCGCCAAGCCCGCAGTCTGCAGTCCTGCACTCAATCACTTACGCCACCGGGGCTCAGCCAGGATTTTTTTTTTATCATCAGTTTTATACCCAACCATTCACATATATTCTGGTTTAACTCATCTACTTCCATCCCTTCCATGAACCACAGCTTATCCGATTCCTGCTTAATGGTTCCTGCGTCCTTTCCTCCTCCTTTCCCAACTCTCTGAACTTTATCCTTGGATCAATGCTGTCCTTTTGATCTGAAATGGTTGGTTATTCTGATGCAGAGGTGAGTTCAATTCCACACCCAAAGGGTAGGCGCCATAGTCTTGGGGGTCCCGTCAGACTCTCTCTGACCATTAAGCCTGGCTTTGTGTGTGATACCGAATTACCCAGGACCATCTCAGGTGGTCCTTTTCAGAGCATCTGAGAGGAGTAGCTGAGCACCTTCTGTTCTCAGGCCTGGGGAGACTGATGCTTAGTTAGTTCCTTGGACTAATGGCTTCCATGTTTCTCTTAATTTTCATTGCTTTTCTCTCCTCTGGACAGGAAGATACTCGTGACTGCACTAGTGAAAGCTGCTCATGAGCATTTAAGACCTCAGCTGCAACCCACCAAATCAGAATGCAGAACATGGTCTTTTGTGAACTAGGAACATACAGTGCTTTATTATAGATGCACAAGTCGATCATACAACCTTGAAAGGCAAGGCTGAAGTAGTGATCTCGAAATCTCCAAGCCAATTGGAATCATTCTTAAAACCCAACAAGGGTTTTGTCTTTCCCAAAGGATGTTTATAAAATCAAAACAAAAGAAATATCACTGACCAGATGTAGGCTAGACGGGCTGCTTTTCCTCCTAAAAATAACCCACACTCAAGGGGCCCATGACAGATGGAACCATCATCGCCTGAGTCAGGGACTCAGGGACTCCGAGTTAGGAGTTGAGGGGGACCAATGTTTGCTCGATAGCCATTTGACCGTCCCCCCTCATCTCACCTCCCCCTTAGTCTCATGTATGCATGTATATATTGCAAATATTTTAAAGGCGTTTGTTACAAAAACCCTGCCTGACCAGTCTGCTCACTGTGGTAGTCCTGGATCTCTCTGTGACAACGGGCTGAGAAAAGAGTGAGCCTCCCAGGTGCCCAGCACACAGGGACAGAACCTCTCGACCCTGCCATGGCAGTGTCACAAACACATGCCTGACATACTTCAGGAAGCCTGCCTGATTCTATTACTGGTACAGGAAAGTTTTGCTCAGGCAGCAAATTTCTAAATTTAGATGCTTTTCAGGATGAACTCTGACTGCTCTTTGTCCCAAAGACTGGAAGGAATTGGAGGGCACCTTGCTTTTTGTTTATTAATTCAAATGGCAGGCCTGGTGTTTTGTCATCAAGGGCCTTTGAAGAGGACCATATTAATGGAAAAGAAACCCAGTTAAGATTTCTCCCTTACGATTTCCACTTTTTTTTTTACCCTAATTCATTCCAGGGAGGTGTCTAGGATTTAGTTCTAATTTAATATCTCTGTACTTAAATCTTATCATCTTACTTGGAACAAAGGTAACCTCAAAAAAGCAAGAACTTCTGAGGAAGGCCAGCAGCACCCTGGTATTTGGGGGGAGAATCAAGAGCATAGCTTTGGGTTCAGTTGGACAAGATGAACTCTGCTTCCGCACCTCTAACAGGTTGATGGACGGTGGCATATTTTAACTGTTCTGATGTTTGACTTCTTCATCTGGACGTAGACTTTGCTCCTGTAAAGAGTTACAGCCTTGGAAACCCCAGATGAAGTGCTTATGGGTTGTATTCACCTCCACGGCACAGGGTTTTGGTGGGTTACCATGATAATTAAATGGTAGCTGTATATAGCACACAACCGGTACTAAATACTATTATTCAGCCAGGACAGAATGGTGCATCTAGGATGTGGCAGGACATAATGCTACATTGATGTGTCCTAGTAAAAAAGGATTTTTCTTCCTTTAACGAGGAATGACATGAGATAATGGAAAGCACCACTACTCCCAGAAAACACACACACACACACACACACACACACACACACACACACACATGCAGGACCTTGGGGACAGGTCCAGTCCTTGCCTTAACTCAGCCCGCTTAAGGAAATCATTGGATTCCTTTGGGTCCCAGTCTCATCTCTAAAAGCAGCTCCGTGCCTCATCTTTGGCTGGGTTATTTCCAAAGTGCTGTCCGTTTTGGCAGTTCAGAAAGTCTGCCTGTCTCTTGCTTGCAGGGACACTAGTGGAAAGGCATTCTTGGTTCAAGAAGCACCTGAATCAGGATGTAAGGACATACCAGGGCACAGAGAATCCTCTAGGAAGGGGTTAGGACAGCTTTCAAGTGACTATCACATTCCAGATCTGAGAGCAAAAAGCCAGGGGCATAGGCTAATGAGGCTGGGGAAGGACGTGGAGGTTGCTTTTTGCATGAAATGGAACCAAGTTCCTATCCTAAGTCTTTTAAACAATCGCCCCATTCCATAAGCAGCAGCTCCTACACGTTTCCATCCTTGAACCTTGGACAAACACCTCCTCTATGAGCAGCCCTCACCCCCCGAGGGGAGCCCGAGCTGCCCTGCCCTTCCTCCAAGCACCCAATCCCACTCCTCTGCCTCCCCGGAAGTTGGCCTTGCTCACAACCCTTCTTGTGGGACACTTTGCCTCCCCAAATTCTGCCTCTAGAACGTTCTATTTTCAGTTCCCACCTCATAGACTTTTTGAAATGAGCAGTCACAGGCATGAGGGCATTTGGGGCTTGATCGAGTTGTGCCTTCTCTCTTACCTTGTCATTCATGAGCCTTTTCTTTTCAAAGAATTCCGTTAAGCTTATATTCAGTCCTTCCTCTATTCCCAGCAATTGAAGAAGCCTTACATGCCAGCTGTAGAGAACTTCAGAGAACAGAAAGAACTTAGAAAAAAATTTTCTTTTGAAAATCATTTTATTGGGGGCGCATCCAACCCTTTTCACAACCCATCCATTATGTCAAGCACAATTGTATATATGTTGCCATCATCATTCTCAAAACATTTGCTTTCTACTTAAGCCCTTGGTTTCAGCCCCTCATTTTTTATCCTCCTTCCCGATCCCATCCCTGCTTCATGGACCGTTGACAATTTATAAATTATTTTTTCATGTCTTACACTGTCTGATGTCACCCACTCTTCATTCTTTTGAGAGGGGGTTATATGTAGATCATTGTGACTGGTTTGTCCTTTCTCCCCCCACCTTCCCTTGCCCCTCCTGGTATGGCTAACCTCAACATAGATCCTGAGAGGTTTATATGTCCTGGATTCCCTGGGTTTCCAGCTCTTTTCTGTACCCAAGTGCATGCTCTGGTCTAGCCAGATTTTTAAGGTAGAATTGGGAGCATGATAGTTGAGGGAAGAAAGTATTAAAGAACTAGAGGAAAGTTGCATGCTTCATTGGTCTATACTGCACCCCAACTGGCTCATCTTTTCCTTGTGACCCTTCTGTAAGGGGATACCCAATTGTCTAAATATGGGTTTTGTGTCTCCACCCCAAACTCCCCCTCATTCACATTGATATGTTTTTTTGTTCTGGGTCTTTGATGCCCAATACCTGATCCCATCGACACCTCATGATCACACAGACCGGTGTGCTTCTTCCATATGGGCTTTGTTGCTTCTCAGCTAGATGGCTGCTTGTTTATCTTCAAGCCTTTTAGACCCCAGAAACTATATCTTTTGATAGCCATGCACCATCAACTTTCTTCACCATATTTGCTTATGCACTGCACACATTTGTCTTCAGGGGTCATGTTGGGAAGGTGAACATCATGGAATGTCAGGTTATTAGAACACAGTGTTCTTGCATTGAGGGAAAACTTGAGTAGATCCAATGTCTCTCTGCTACCTTAATACTTAACATATAAATACATGTGGAAAAATTTTAAATGATCTTCCAACACCAAGATAGTAGTGAATAGCATTTTGGTATATACATGTATTTTTTTCTGTCCAATTCTTTACTCCTTTATATCTAGATTTATAACATATTGTTATGGATTATGTTATGTGCTTAGAATGAAGTGAACTTGCTTAATATTGACTTTTCTATTAGTAGTGGTTGTAACTCCTACCCAGTGAATGGGTGGGAACACGGGAACATGTTAATAAAAGTTGTACAGGGCTCTAACACCAGGATCATACAATTTTGCCATTTCACTGGGTGTAAAAGTGAGCCACCTCCAAAGCAGGCACCAGAGGTTGAATCACATCATGAAAGAGGCACCAGTGGGGCACAGTCACTATCCCTACCTGAAGCAGTGGAGGTAGGTGAGGTTCCAGAGGCTGCAGAACCAAGACCATGAGACAGAGTGGAGGAGCCCTACCAAGGCTGTGAGGCAGGGCCGGGGATGGGCTTCCTGGTCTACAATATGAGGCAGAGGCCAAGGAAGCACATGGAAGAGAGAGCTGAGCACCGGAGAGACATTGTCTGTCTGCATGGCTGAGAAGAGTCCTTGTGAACAAGAACTCTGTCTTTAACATTTTATAAACTGTTAGCTTCCCCAGTAAATCCTACACTTGTCAGTTTTATCTGTGAGCTCTGTGCATCATAGCCATGGATTACTGAAGCCAACAGAGAAGCAGAGAGTCATCAGTAGGGCGGGGGTACCAGAAGAGGGAAGGTGGAGCATGTCTGACCTCTGCCTGTGGCCATCCGTCATGGGTTCCTGTGGAGTTTGAGTCTCCTCCCTGCTGAAGCTGGAGGAAGTCAGATGTGGCATTCATGCCATTTCTGTAGACTCCCATCAAGATATATTGACATGCTAATCCCTGGGCTGATACATGCGTCCCTGTTTGGAAGTGGGGTTGTTGAAGATGCTACTAGTTAGGTTAATAGGTGTTCATATTAGAGTAGGGTGGGTCCCTACCTATAGGACTTGTTTCCTTAGAATAGAGACAGTACAGAGAGATAGGGAGGCAGGCAGGATGCCAGGTGATGTCCGAGCTGCAAGCCCAGGGGTGTCTGGAGCCACCAGAAGCTAGGAGAGAGGCATGGGCCAGTTGTGCTCTCAGAACCCTCGGAAGGAACCCGCACCAGGACAAAGAGACAGTGATTTTTTTCTTCTTTAAGATACTCACTTTCTGGTGTCTTATTACAGCACTTCTAGGGAACCAATATATTGTTCTGTGCCTATTGATACACACTTTTTCATACTTATGTTACATAAAATTAACACAAAATGAACTCTCACGGAACAGTGTGCAGTACACAGCTTGTTAGTTTCATCTCCATTTTGGTCTTTCACCTCTTTCTAGCCCCAATGGCATATTCTTGGACCCAGTGTCTGTCAGCATGTTAGGATTGCCTCTTGGGGTGGGTTAGTTCATAGAAGACGCCTCTCCATACACTGAGGGTGGAGGCTCATCAACAACTCTAGACGTGAACCCTAGAAGAATTAATTCTTCACATTTCTTGACAGTTCCTTCCAGGGGTCCCTTACATATTTAATTTTAATTTTTACACTAAAGAGAGCATTTATGCAGGTTAAAATAAGCGTTTCATTCAGTATGCATCACACTGTTACACGATCGACTGTGATTGGTGCTGGCTGCTGAGTCTGCGCAGTCTGGCACCATCATGATGATCATCGGCACGTTGGTGTCCACCGTGTGGCTGCTGTGCAGAGCCCTTCAACCGAGGGGCCTCACCTTCTAGCCTGAGGTCAGATAATACTGTGTTCTGATCCAGAGGTTTGTAGCAGTTCAATTTTGCCAGGAGATCGCCAGGTCTCCCTCTCCCCCCCCACCCCCCTAATCTTTCTTACGCTGGAATCTCTGTTCAAACCTGCCCACCCTGGGTCACCCTGTTAGCCTTTGAAATACTGAGGGAGTTGCTTCCAGCACCTCCGTGACACACAAACTCTTAAAGTACTACCAGTTGACTGATGGTCAGTGGATGCGGAGTGCGTGAAACACTTCATGCCCATTGCTCATCGCCTCCGACTTTGTATTTGTATATGATAAGGCCATACTAGGAGCATTCTCTATGCTTTATTAGACCCACCCAAAGAACTCTTCCAAACTTGCTTCATACTAAGAATGGCAACGGGCGATCAGCGTTTACTGAGCACCATCCTGAGCGCACAGGAGTGTAGGTGGTGCAGTTCAAAACCACCCGTTGCCTTCCTGGAGAAAGAGGAGGCTCTCTACTCCTGTGGAGATTTGTTGTCTTGGAAGCTCACAGGGGCAGGGGCACTCTGACCTAGAGGGTCACTGTGAGTTAGGGTTGGCTCGATGGCAGTGAGTTCTGGAACTGGTTTATTGTAAGAGCGAGGGGCCCTGTTGGCGCAGTGGTTACAGCCCTAGGCTATTCAGCAAAGAGTTGACAAGTCAAATCCTCCAGCCTGCCCATGGGATGGGACGAAGCTGTGAATCTGCATCTGTCAAGATGGTAACCTTGGAAACCCGGCGCGGGTTGAGGTGGGGGGGGGGGGAGGAGCTCTACCCTGTCCCGTAGGGCTGCTATGAGTGGGAATTAACCATATGACACTTTTTTATTTTAAATTCTATGTGCAAGTAGAAGAGAACAAACAGCTGCCTAGGCCAGGCCTGTCCTGTCCTCACAATTGCTATGCCCAAGTCCTTTGTTGTAGCCAGCAGTGTCACCCACCTTGTGCAGGGACCTTCTCCTTTCCTTGACCAAGTATGATGTCTCATCTAGGGACTGATTTCTCCTGACAGCGGGTCCAAAGCACCTGAGATGAAACAGGTGCTCAGCAGAGGCCTGTTGTAGGAATGAATGAAAGATAGCGAGAGAAACAGCTTTCTTAACCATGAGCTCTCTGTTGTAACGGAGTTAATGGCATGAGGGTGCTAGTCAGGGTGCGACAGTTGGCAATGATTCTGATGGTAGTGGGTGGAATGGTGTGATAATTGAAAGGGCACAATGGGGTTGCAGAATGTGACAGTCATAGTGGCACTAACTAACAAGACAAAATTATGAATATCCAGTGAAAGGGTGTGACAATTATGATAACTACTATGGCAATATTAATACCATAAGCATAAGACTCACCTGATTTATAGAATACTTTCATAGATATCTAATTTCTTTCTCATAGCACACATTTTTATTTATTTTTAACAGTTTCATTAGCATATGATTCACTTATTGTACAATTCAATACTTCAATCATATTAAAAAACAGTTGCACAGTCATCACCACAATCCATTTGAGAACACTTTCTCCTTTTTTTATATACTCAATGTAATTAGCTTCCCACTCCCCCCCACCAAACCCTAACCTCACCTTCCATACCCCCAAGAAGCCATTAATCCAGTTACTGTCTCTTTAGATTTATGTCTCCTGGACTTCATAGAAAAACATACCCAAAAAAGACCCCCCTGAAAAAACGAGCAATAACAAAGTAAAAGAGAGACCAACCTCAATTGAAAAGACAGCGGAAAGTATTAAAAACTAGAACCAATTTAACATGAATCAAAAAGGACATCAAATGATAAGGCGCTAAATTTTAGCCTAATTGCATTTGCAATAATCCATTTTCCAATGCACTCTGCATGATAGCAAGACTATTCTTATCTCTGGCCTATAGTCATAAGGGAACACACATTTTAGCTAATATTAGTATCTTGTCTGATATAGAATAGGCAAGAATTTATCAGCCAGAAATAGAACTGGATGTTAATAGGTCCAAGTCCTTCATTGTCTAAATAGAAAACAGGGACCCCACAAAGGGAAGGGCATCCGTCAGGCTTTTTCTGACCCTCACAGATGTCCTTCTCTGCTGACCAAGCTCAGCCTAATTTAGGAGTTAGCTGAGGGCCTGGCAGGAGAGAGGGCAGAGCCCCAGCCAGTAGTGGACTTGACATCAGTCTTTTAGGAGCCTTTAAGAGCCTGAGTTACCTCTCTGTTGTTAATTGCCATTCCAGCTCCTGCTAACCTTGTGTGTGTGTGTGCGCGCGCGTGCGTGTCCTCACGAATGCAGAGTAGGACTGATTGTTCCATAGGGTTTCCAAGACTGTGAGACCTCTTGGGAATAGTTCACCAGGTATGTCTCCCTAGGTGCCTTTTGGGGGGCGGGGGTGTTAGTCTGGGTAGACTAGAAAAACAAAATTCATAGACACTCATATTTTACCAGACAGAGTCTTATATAAAGGGTAAGTGTACATTAAGAAAGCATCCCAACCCAGTGCTGTCCAAGTCCACAGGTCTGACATTAGCTCATGTGTCTGACATTGACCTACAAAGTTCTCTCAATCTCACAAAACACACGCAATGATACAGAATGCAGACGGAAAGCCGAATCAGTGAGTGTGTCAGCATGTCAGCACTAGCAGGGGTCTCCACGTGGCTTCTCCAGCACTCACGGCTGCATCAGGGTAAGTCCATGTGGCTTCTGCTCAGGCATATCTGGCAAGAACTGAGCCTTGAAAGCCAAGGCAGGGAACTAGCTAACACACAGGTCTGACCATCAGAGAGCAAGAGACCAGGCAGGTAAGGGCTGCCGAGCCGTTTATCTCTCTGCTTTTCCATTAATCCCACCATCTATTCATCAGCCAGGTTGGCACAATAAACCTTAACTATCACAGGGGGTTCAAGCCACCAACTTTTGGGGGAGAACTCCAGTGCTTAGCTCTTCACACCAATAGGGATTTTTGTCAATGATCTACAGATTTATATTTGCCCTACAGCTTAAGAGGTAAAGAGTTGACTTGTCCTATCGTTTAAGGGAAGGCTGTTGCATCTCCCCATCTCCAGCAGCGTCATGCTCACAACAGAATACTGTTCTAGGTGGTTGGGCAGGTGGGGGTTCACTTGAGCTTCACATCACTTTCCCCATTGCCCTGGAGTCAATTCCGACCCTTCATCCCCTCCAAGGTCACAGAGACTCTTCTGAGTAGTACTTCATAGGGTTTTCAATGGATGTTTTAAATGTTATTTTATGGTCCAAAGTAGGTTGCTATCTTTCCTCCCAAGGTGCCTCTGGGAGGACTGCATTGCCAGCCTTTTGCTTAGCCTGTGAGTTCCCCAAATATTTTCCTGTAGGACTCCCCCTCTCCTTCCCTGAGATAGGGACAAGGAATGAAATGCCGAAAAGAAGCAGGAATAAGCACTCTGCTTCTTCAACTGTGGAATGTGCATAATAACAAGGTTCTTGTGAAGGTTAGAGTCTGTGGGTTGCACAACTGGCTAAGTACATGGTTGCTAACTGAAAGACTGGTGGTTTGAACCTACCCAGAGGTGCCTGAGAAAGCAAGGTCTGGTGGATTGGTTCTGAAAGGTCTCAACGGTGAAACCCCCTGGAACAGTTGATTCTATCTGAAACACACGGGATTATCCAGAGTCAACATCTATCTCACCACAACAGATTGTTATTTTGATTGTTCTTTAATTGAATCAGGCGAGGGGCAAAAAACCAACCCCAACCCCAACCTCACACTTATCTGGTCTCTTTATTAGACATTTTAGGTATGATTGAAATCATGCCATATACATATTTGAATCCCCTTTCCCCAATATTTCACAAAAGATACTTTTTTTAGCTATGACTTTTAATGTTTGCAATCATATGGTCTTATCCCTGGGATTTTATCCCAATCTATTCATCTCTTTTCATTACATTGGATGTTTAAGTTGTTTCTGGTTGCTTACTGTTAAAATACTGTAAAGAACATTTTGACATATAAATCTTTGTCTTAAGTGTAGGCTTGTAGGCCTGGTAAGGTAAAAAGTTTAAAGTGCTTATTTAAGGATCTTGCTATACATTTTCAAATCACTTTCCAGCTAAGTTATATCATTTCTTTTTCACATAGATTTTTCAAAAGTAGTTTATTGGCATATAATCCACATATCATACAATTCAATACTTCAGCACATCAAAAGGGTTGTACAATCATCACCACAATCAGTTTGGGGACATTTCTTCATTCTTGTTCTCATTGGTATTAACTCCCCATTCCCCCCAACTTCCCCTGTCATACCCCCAAGGAACTATTAATTCAGTTACTGTCTCTAAAGCTTTACCACATAGATTTTATTTATTTATTGACTAGTATGTTGATTGATATACTCATTGCTTTATATCCCTTCTCATACAATTCTGCTGTTCAGTCCTATCAGGTGGGGCTATACAATCATCAGGGCTATCAATTACCCTCTCCTCTCTTTCTCCCCCCACTTCTCATACCCTCCAATAACTAGAGGATGGGGACCCTTACTCCCATCAGTGTCTCTGAGGGGGTCATCTATTTTGACTGCCATGTATCGAGTGGTCTTAAATGAACAAACGAACATACACAAGTCTAACATGACCAATGAGTTATATCACGTAAGGACCACAATGGTCAGGGGAGGGAATCTTAAAGAACTAGAGGGTAGTTATTTAGTCCATCAGTGCCACACCATACTCTAGATGTATCCTCCTTTCTGTGAGACGCTTCTAAGAGGGACTGTCTAATTGTCTTGCTGGTGGACTTTGGTCTCCACTAC
Source organism: Nesogale talazaci (assembly GCA_004026705.1). NCBI lineage: Eukaryota > Metazoa > Chordata > Mammalia > Afrosoricida > Tenrecidae > Nesogale > Nesogale talazaci. The sequence continues at coordinate 49,363 of PVJH01007837.1, forward strand.
ATCCACTCCCCTTCATATCAATTTGGATGTCTGTTTTTTTTAACTTGTGATATCTCTTTCCATTGATACCTCATGATCACACAGGTTGATGTTGTTTCTTTCATGTGGGCTTTGTATAACATTTTATTTGGAGATCTACCAGGGATTTCTATGTAACGAGAAGCTGCACTAAGGTTCTCTCCCGTTTCAGTTTTGAGAGAAGAACTTGGTTTCTGTGATAGTTAGCTTTGCCTCAACTTGACTGAGCTAGGATTCTCAGTTTGGTAGTTCACACATCATAACCTCCCCATGCTGTGATCTAACACAATGTAATCATTTCTAGTATGCGATCTGTTAAAGAGCAACTAATTGTCAGGAGAATAGGGTGGAATGCAGTACCCTTACTCAGATCACAGCTTTGATGCAGTCAGTTGAAAGGAAATTTCCTGGAGATATGACCTGCTTTCAACATAAATGGATACTGAGGAAAAGCTTGCCTACTTTTTGATCCTTCATTTAGCTTGCTTCTTTGGACTTGAGCCAGTGGCTTGCCATATTGCCTACCAATACCTAGAGTTTTTTTTTTGTTGTTGTTTTTGGCATCACTGCTCTCCGGCGGTGGGAGTAGGAGGCCCAGCCCCACTGCTGGAATTGAACCTCCGTCCCAGTGGGCTGCAGTCCTGTGCACAACCACTACGCCACAGGAGCTCACCCCAGTAATTATGTATTGCGCTGCCAACCATGAGGTCAGCAGTTTGAAACCATGAGCCACTCCTGGGGAGGAACACGAGGCTTTCTACTCTCATAAAGAGTTACTGTCTCAGAAAACCACAAAAACAGTTCTACCCTGTCCTTTAGAGTCACTGTGAATCAGAATTGACTCGATGGCAGGGATTTCTGGGCCCAATGCCTAAAATTTCTGTTTTTGTACATCTTGGGGAGGTCCAAGAGTTCGCATTTCTTAGTTTCATTTTACGCTCGTGTTGTCGACCTGCAGCTGCACTTGGTCTAGAGACCACTTGGGGACTCGGGGTCTGGATCATTTTACCGCTCTTCTTTCCATTTGTTACGCCTAGTCAAGCTTCAAACTCTAGTGTTGATTTCCTTCCTGTCAGAAAGTCTTCTTTAGACCTAACGTCCAAGTTAAGCAGCCATCCTCTGTGCTTTCAAAGCTGCTTCTACTTGCTTTAGAATAAGATGGACTCATCACAATATCCTGCAATTGTCTTACTATTCGTATCTATCTTCTACTAGACTCTCGCTACTTTGCACCAGGAAAATGTCAGGCCTTGGTTGAGCACTTGGTACATAGTACACACTAAGTTAATGCTTCTTGAATGAAGGGATGAATGAGTGAGCAGGTCCCCGAGTGGCTGGAACCAGAGGGTAGGGACTCACCCTAGAGGGGCAGGTAAAGGAAGGTCCGCAAGTGAAGGGTGGACCATAGAGCCTATGGAGTCAGCACGAAGAAGAGCTGCAGGAAGAGCAAGAACTTTAGGTACAATGATTGGACCTCAGAAGCTGGACTCAGTAAAGGCTTAGGGAACAGAGAGCAGAATAGAACCTAAGCTCAAAGAAGGGTGAGACTTATTTCTGATTAAGAGCCTTAATTCAAAAAGTTAATTGAAAAATAGTCCCATTCTCACTGATGACTCAAATTGGTCTCTCCTGATGACCACCTCATGTAAACTTGAAAAACAGGTATATAGCGTTGTTGTTGACGGTGTGCTCTGTAACTATCAATCAGATCAAGATGTCTCATGTTGTTGGGTGCTGAAGAGCTGGTTCTGACTTGTAGTGATCCCACGTATAGCAGAATGAAATCCAGCCCAATCCTGCGCCATGCTCATAATTCTTCCCCACTTGAGCCGATACTTGCAGCAGCTGTGTCAGCCCACCTCATTGTTTTCAACAGCTCTTCTACTTTGCTGAGTGTGATGGCCTTCTCCAGAGACTGGTCTCCCCTGACCATGTCCACAGTATATGAGATGAAGTCTCTTCATCCTTGCCTTTCTTCTTCTTCTTCTTCTTTTTTGGGGGGCATCACTGCCCTTTGGTGGAATGAATCACCAGCCTAGTGGGTTCAAATTCAGCAGCAGCTCTCCAGGAAGGAGCAAGGCTGGGCCTCCTACTCCCACCAGAGGGCAGTGATGCTCTTCCAAACAAAACAAAACAAAACAAACAAAATGCATATGAATCAATAATAACTAAGAGGGAATAACCATGATGGCTATGAGTATATTATGGTGGTCTTCAGTCACTGCATTGGAACTTCTGTCTGACTGTTGCATAGATACCCAACTTGAATCCAGGGAATTCCTCACCCACGGCTTTCCAAAGACTGACATTTCTGTTCGACACAGGGAAGGACATGGGATAAGACAAGCGTTTTTGTCTTTACTGAAATTCTTTATTTTGTTGACTGGGATACTAGTAAGAGTTGGCATAACTCTGATCAGTGTAATCATTGGTGGAGCTGTGTTAGCAGAGATTTCATAAGGCTATCTCCCTGAACATGGGGAATATTATAAGCATCAATTGCCAAAATTTCTTTGACTTCCCCGAAAAAGAATCATGAAAGAATGATGGCCATCCTTGAAATTGAATAACTAAGAGGGAGATTTTCAAAATCTTTCCTTTCTACTAGAGCCTTTGGTATCACTTCTTTAACACCTTCAAAACAACTCTCCTTTACTCTGTTCCACCTCCCCCACTGGACCCTCCAGAAACCCTTATCTACTTGTTATCTCTATAGATCCACTTATTTTGGGTTTCATATATGGAAAATCTGAGAAAAACACATAACAGAGTCAAGCACGCTAGCAACAATGACAACATACAACAGACATAAAGCCCAATATGAAAAACAAACACAGAAACTATTCAAAATCAGCTCAAGGCCACAGAAGAGAGATCAATTGACAAAGTTTTAACTGTTCAAGTCAGATTTATCATTTTAATATATTATATTCACCTTTCCAGTACTCTCTGTCTGATAACCAGATTATTTCCATACCTCAATTATGATTAGAGGGAAATAACCAAAGGAGTTGGTGCAACTGTATAAATTGTGCAAGAGTATTTTGGGCTTCCGCTGTCATCCACAGCCTTCAGGATACAGAGCAGTCTTATTATCATGGATCCTTGTGCTGCCCTTTTAATAACTATATTCCCCTCCCTCACACCCATCCCATCCTTAAATCCCAGGCAACTACTATTACATTCTCCCTTTATAGAAAGTTTAATTTTTTATATACTTTGGGGATTGGCTTTTTTTCTTATCCCACTCATTCGTTCACTTTGCATTGATGAAGCTGAGTAGTGCTGTTAGAATAGAGGTAGAAAAGGGACCAGAGGATTGTTCCTCCCATGCCTGCAAAGAGTCCCATAAAGGAAGTTGCCAATAACTCAGGCAATCATTAGACACTTAAGAAGACCCTCACTGAGCATGCTCATATTCCAGTTCTCAGCCAGGTGGGAGGTACACCTGGACAGCCCAAACTTGGCCCAGGTCATCACATCATCCAGATAAGATTAACATAGCTAACGGGGTCAACCAGTACCTTCAACCACCCCTCCCCTAGGTAGGAGTGGGCCAGGATAAAGGAGGGAGCCAGTTCTGGGATCTCCTCTGACCCTTTTAACCCTGCTTCTGGTCAGTGGCAGGTCGGAGTGTGAGGTCTCCCTCCCTTGTGTGGGCACACATGTGCCCACCTGGGTCAGCTCGGGCTCACAGCCTCTCTCATGCCCCATGCTCTCTCTGGGCCCAGTCCTCTCCCCATTTCCCCCGCTACCCCCCCTGTCCTTGGGATCCTTCCTCAGTTCCGCACTTCTGTGAGGGTGTGCTGTTCCACATGATTGCTTGTTACCAGTTGTGAACCCCAGTGAGGCTTCCATGTGCCTCAGCATGCTTTTCTGAAATAGTCTGTATTCTTTTGAGACCGTAAAGCCTGAAACTTCTCCTGTCCATCCTTCATAGAAACCCACTTGGATTACAAAATGGATTTTGGTGTGAAATTTTCCATCGTGCAAAGCCAAGAACCGAGCTATTTCCCACTCGAGATACTTACAGTATCTCACAGAAGGTTGGACACCATGTGTTTTACTATTCACTCATTAAACAACATCCGATCGGTTTCCAGTTTGGGGCCATTATGAATAAACTTGCACTGAACCCTTGTCTGCAGGTTGCAGACAAAAATAACTTTTTGTTTCTTTGGGACCAGTGCCTAAGAGTGCAGTAACTTGATGACTGGTTTGTTAGTTTGTTTTTCTCATAACCTAATAAAAATAAATGCACAAAGCATAAGCGCATAGCTTACTGAATTTTCCCAAAGTGAGCACATATAAGTAACCAATAACCACCTCAATAAATGTACACATGTGCTTGACACAATGGATGGATGCATGGATTGTAATGAGAGTTGTATGAGTCCCCAATAAAATGATTTAAGAAGAAAGAACAGATGCAACTCACCAATGCCTCTAGTTCAAGTTAAAGGATCTGGAACAGGATTTTCTGGATGTCTTTGAACATCAATTACATTTTCAAATGGTGCTAAATAATGGTCTGGGAAGCCTCTGAAGAAAGCTGCCAGACATTCCTTTAAGGCTGCCCAGAAGAAAGCACAGCTGGTCCCGAACCTCTGAGCCTCTGCCTCCATCTGCAACCTCCTAGGAGAATAGGAATTTCCAGGGTGGCTCACTAAAGAGAATTGGCCTAGGAGAAAGTGAAATGGCCAATGATGGCTGACAGGAAATCTCAGCCTCTGGGTCTCCATAAAACTAATGTGAAAGCTAAGAAAGAGTTCTTGTGGAGGCTGACAGACAGACTGAAGTGTCCAAGGGTGGAGGTGGCATGGGGGCATGAAGAGTCGTTTTAATAAACATAAAGGCTGGTGCCTGCTTCCTGCTTGGAGAATTCTGATGTAAAGGAGAAAGTTAGATAAGACCATGATGATGTATGTCTTTAGGACCCTCTAGAGAAATAGAACTAGTGAGAGACAGAAAACATAGCTAGCTAGCTAGTTACTTGTATGATAGATTGATAGATGGGTGATTGGGTTGATGGATAGAGAGATAGTAAGCGCTTTAAAGAGTTTATGGAAACTGGAATTCTCTTTTAATTCAAATTTTTCATGAGGTTTTCATGACAGACTGGAAACTCTTATTGGGTCACAGGATTTGGAGGGACTGGCAAGTCGAAATCTATCACTCAAAACAAACAAACTAACAAAGAAACAATGAAAAAAAAAGAACAGATTGAGAATGAGGAGGGTTGGAACAGAGACCCAAAGCCCATCTGTAGACAATGGAACATCCCCCCACAGAGGGACCACAGGGAAGGGATGAATCAACTAGAATTCAGTAAAGTATCAATGAAACACAATATTCCTGTGGTTCCTTGAGGCTTCCTCACCATCTCCACTATCGTGACCCCAGTGCTATTTCTCACCGGTTTAGATCGGAGCATGTACACAGGTAGAGATAAGAGATAAGAACTCGGCTGAGCCCCGGTGGCGTAGTGGTTGTGCGCGGGACTGCGGCCCACTGGGTTGGAGGTTCAAATCCAGCAGCAAGGCTGGACCTCCTCCTCCCACCACCAGAGGGCAGTGATGCCCCCCAAAAAGAGATAAGAACTCATGACACACACAAGCCAGGAGCAGGAATGGGAATAGCGGTACCAGAAGGTAGGGAAAGGGTGGGGGGGAAGGAGAGAAAGAAGAGGGAACTGATCATAATGATCAACATATAACAACACACTCCCCTCCAGGGGGAAGAACAAAAGAAACCAGGATTGAAGGGAGACCGTTGTCAGAGTGAGGTATAATGATAATAATAATAATAATAATAATTTATAATCTATCAAGGGGCCATAAGGGTGTGAGGGGAGGGCAAGAAAGGGGAACTGATTCCAAGGGCTCAATAGAAAGGAATTGTCTTGAAAGGAATGATGGTAACATATGTACAAATATGCCTGATACAGTTGATGTATGGATTGCAGTAAGAGTTGTAAGAGCCCCCAAGAAAATGATCTTTTAATAAAAAATATAAAAAACTCCAAAAAAATCTATGGCTCAGGTATTAGACTGGAGACTTAGACAGGTTTGTGACCCAAGAACCATAATCAGATGATAGGAAGACTGCAGAGTCAAAAGAGAGCGTGAATTCTGCCAAATATCTATTTTTAATCTAAATGCAGACTGTACTCCCTTTTCAAGGAGATTTCCCTTTTAACTGATGGGTCAATTACAGTACATTATGGAGGCTCATTGCACTAGGTAAGTCTGCACAAGATGAAGCAAGGATGTTACCTGGAGGATGAAGGTGTGCCTGACCAAGCCACGCTATTTTCAATATGCATGTGAAAGTTGGACATTGAATAAAGAAGACCGAAGAAGAATCGATGCATTTGAACTATGATGTTGGTGAAGACTATTGAAAGTATCACAGACTGCTACAAGAACCAACAGGTTTGTCAACCTTCTGAGTGCTGTGACTCTTTAATACAGTTCCTCATTTTGTCGTGACCTCCCCATAAAATTGTTTCCGTTGCTACTTCATAACTGTAATTTATGATACACACAGATACACACAGACTCTCTGCTTGGTCTTCCTGCTGACAAGACACATGGAGCTATGCTAGAGTCCTAGAGCTGGAGGAGCCATGTGGAGACGATGCTTCCATTGCCACTGGATCCACAAGACTTTCTACCTACTGACCTGTGATCTGCCTGCATTCGGCAACCTTGCATGTGCTGAGTGAGTCTGGAGAGGAATTTATCAATTGGTATCAGACATATGGGCTAATATTGCACTTGTGGACTTGATCTGGACTGGACTGGAATGTTTTCTCAATGTACAATTAATCTTTTGATATAAGGTTCTTTCCTATGCATATGTGAATCTCCCTGGATTTGTTTCTCTAGTCTACCCTGACTAACACAAACTGTCAACTGCAAGGTTAGTAATTCAAACTCTCTAACCACTTCCTGGAAGAGCAATGGGACTATTTGCTCCTGTAAGAATGTCTAGTCTCAGAAACTCTGGATAGGCCTGGAAGCTACTGGATGGCAGTGGGTTGGCCATGACCTGGATTCCAGTGAGAGGAGAGCTTACCTCCAGGCATCAGGAGCTGAGGGGTAGCTGATAATCAAGTTGCCACAGTGGCATCACTCAGACCAGGGAGCCATGCAGTGCAAACCATGTGTGTGCGTATGTGTGCATGGAGGCATCTGAAGAAACCAGGATGTTTTCCATCGAAAGCACTAGCATTTGTATATCTGCCACACGGTTAGTCAAGAGAGACTGCAAGCAGTGCCAGCCCAAGTCAAAAGCCCTTTGTTCCCTTTTCTGTTTCTCCAAGCAGGAGCTGGGATGAGTCAGAAGATCAAGGTTGATGAGATTGAGCCAGGAGTGTGAAATTGCAGACAACAAAGTATGTCTTCTCACCTAGCCATGGCCAGGCCTAGACTCGCAGGCTTCTGTTGCTGTTGCTTAAATGGGGCTGGACTTTAAATGCTATCCCCCAATGAGGCTATCCATTAGAGTTATTCACATAAGATGTGAAAAGTTAGATCTTCCTTGAGAAGTGATTGTCCAGGGATATGAGAGAGAGAGAGAGAGAGAGAGAGAGAGAGAGAGAGAGAGAGAGAGAGATCCAGCAGGGCATGTTAAAGTACAATATTAGAGACCAACCTATTTCCTGCTAGCACCTCATTAACTCCAGTCATGTGTGTGCATGTGTCTATGTGTCTGTGGTTTCCACTGGGTTGACAGAGGTGGAGAATTTGTCTCCTCTTCCACAACAATCACACTTTTCTCATGACCCAAACAACAACCAAAAAAACCCCGATAGCAGCCTGGTGTAGAACTGCCCCATGGGGTGTTCAAGGCTGTAGTTTTTATAGCCTCATCTTTCTCCCAGAGAGCATCTGGTAGATTCCAATCTCTGACTTTTCCATTAGTGACGAGAAGTCCCTAAATCCTCTCACCTTTGGACAGGGCTAGGGAAACAAAGGGAGAATCTTTCCCTGATGAGTCTCAAACTTGACTGTTTTGAGTGTGGTTCGCCCACAACTATTTACACTTGTTACGAAACTGCTGCTGAGAGGCCTCAGGAAGATGTCACCCCCTTCACTATTTCTTCTGTATCCTCCTGTTCTGTTCCACTCTCTGGAGTTGAGTGTTCTGGACCACTTGCAGTAACTCTGATGTCTCTTTTCCAAGCCTAGAGTGATGGATCCACCCTGAATCTGACATGTTCCTCCCCCCGTACAAGATCTGTCCCCTTTAGAACGAAGGAGTGGGGTGCATATGTACATGGGAGGGGATTGGTGGAAACTTGGGAGGAACCGATTGGGCAAGAGGGAGGGCTTGTGACAAAGGGTGACAAGATTATATGTGTGTGTGTGGGGGGGGGGGGGGGAGACACCAAACTTGTTACTGTCAAGTTGATTCCAACACTTCGTGGAAGGTTTCTGTAGGTTTTTGAGACTGTATTTACAGGAGTTGAAAGCCTAGTCTTTCCCCTCCCAATAGCAGTGAAGGTCTTGAACTGCTCTTCTTGTAGATTAGCAGCCCGGCGAGTAACCACTGCGCCACCAGAAACGAAAGGGTCCTGAAGTCACCAGGAACAGAATCGTCTCTCCCTTGCCCCCTTGTTTCTGTGATCCCCGAGGTTCTTTAAAACATTCTTGTCTTTTTGATGCTTGAAGGCACGTCTGAAACCTCAAGTCAAAGGGGCCTAAAGACCTGTTGAAGTGTGGAAGTCACTCCATTCCCACAATCTCTGCTTCTGGAGTTCTTTAATCTGCCCTTTCTTCCTCGATGTGGCCAATACCCATGTTGCAGATGCTGTCTAGTGGATGATGATTTACAGTGACTCTAATGGGACCAAATGGAACTGCTCCCAGAGGGCTTTTCTAGGCTGTCACCTTTCAGGAGTGGTTCACCAGGTCTTTCTTCCTCGGAGCTGCTGAGTGACTTCAAGCTGTTAACCTTACCACTGAGCACTTAGGCATTGCGCCACTGGGCGCCCATCTACCTTTCCATTGCTGACAAACCAATTCTAATCCACAGTGACCATTTAGAACAACGTGGAATTGTCCCGTAGAGGGTTTTCAAGGCTGTAGGCTTCACTGGGGAAGACCGTCACGTCTTTCTCTGTCCACAGCTCTTTCAACTAGCAGTCCACTACTTAACCACAGGGCCACCAAGAAGGGCCAATCATACTTTCCAGATGCTTTTGGTCCCAATACACTGAAAGAAAAGCAATTTGTATCTTGACTCAGTTCATTTATAGGTGTACATGATATGCATTTGTGTTAGTCCGGGTAGACTAGAGGAACAAATTTCAAAGACACGCATATCGATATAAGGAAAGGATTTTTTATACAAAAGGAATGTGACACTAAGAAGGCATCCCAATCCAGTCCAGTTCAAAGTCATAAGTCCGATATTAACCCATATGCCTGAAATCGGTCTACAAAGTCTCCTTCTGACTCACAAAGTCACAGGTCAGTGGGGGCAGAATTCTGGCACTGGCAGGGGTCTCCCATGGCTCCTCGCTTCCAGGGCTCAGGGTCCATCAACAACATGCCACTCCAGCTTCAGAGGTCTGGCTCCATCAGGGCAAAGCAGTGTGGTCTCTCCACTGCTCCAGCTTCTCGGATGCTGCCACCTTGTCTTTCCCGTGATTCATTGCCTCTCAGACTACCTCCCAACACCTGGGGGAGATAGCTTCTCATATTCACGAGGGAAATATCGAGAGATTTCCCAGAAGTCTCAGGAGAAAGCCATGCCCACATAGAGGCCTCATTGGCTACTCAATGGCTATGTCCAGATTAACAGGCTAGACTCCACCCCTACATTTCAATCATAAAATTAACATAAGCACATGACTGCCACAGAATTGAAACTGAGTACTTGCTATAAGGCATACACTCAGACAAGGGTGATATATATTTGTTAAAATAAGTACATGAATTAAGTATGAGAAAAATAAGACCCCGAATGCTTATACTGATTTCAGAAGAATAAAAGTTTATTAAATTGGTTTTGTCATTATGTTGAAAAATTGAAACAAGAAAAAAGAACCTGAATAAGTGAAGTACAGAAAAATAGTTGAAATTTTAGAAAATATTGAAATCATAAATTTTTGATGGTATGAAATATTTAGTAAAGTTCATAAATCTAGGCAGGAGGTGAGGCAGTCGGGTCAAAGGACTGGGCTGCAAACCCAGAAGTCTCAGTTCCAACCAACCAGCTCTTTATAGGAGAAAGATGAGGTGGTCTGTTTCCATAGAGATTGATAGCCTTATGGGGAAGTTCCAGTAGATAGTTAGTAGATACTTGGAGTTGAGCTCCAAGTCTTTTAATTGGCAAAATATTGACAGGTCATCTCCTGGGAAATGTTCAGCCTCTCAAACAAACAAAAAGATACACAGATTTACATGTTTTAAGGTATCATTATTGACTCGATACATTCAAATATGTGGTTTGCATTTCAAATTAGCCTAGCTTGATCGCCATCAAAAGCTTTCAAACAACACAGTTACTTATACCCTTTGATTTTGTACTTGTACTTCCAGGACTACACACCACAGAAATTTGCATCCCGAGGAAAAGTTTTTGCGTTAAAGCTATCTGTGAGTCTCTGAGACTGTCACTCTCCTGGAACAGCAAGCCTCTGTTGTCCCTGCAAAACAGCTGGTTGGTTTTGTTGATCATTTGTTAGGTGCCAGACACTGTGCTGTATGTTTCACAGATTTATTTGATTTTTATCTTTATAATAAATAATTCACCATCTATCTCAGATAGATATTACAGATGGGGAGCTCAAGACTCAAAGAAATTAGAGAATGGCCCCAGAAGTGCAATGAATCATAACAGGCTCTCAAGGGCTTTCACAGACTCTTCTCATCAACTTGCAGATCCAAATAGGACAGTCCTCAAAGTCAAAAGGGGGAAGTCAGAGGACATACATCTCTGAATAAAAGCTAACAATTGGGCTGAGCCCTGGTGGCGGAGTGGTTGTGTGCGGGACTGTGGCCCACAGGGTGGATGGTTCAAATCTAGCAGCAGCTCTCCAGGAGCAAGGCTGGGCTTCCTACTCCCACCAGGGCAGTGATGCCACCAAAAAAAAAAAAAAAAAAAAAAAAGAAGAAGAAAAAGAAAGCTAATAATCTTTGAACTAGAACTCTGTATCTCTGGCTACCAGTAACGGTCTTTCCAGGAAGATTTGTAATCATGATTATAATATAAAACACCAACACTGTACTTTTTCTAAGTGCCCAAATACCAGTGTTATTATTTACCAAAGGTTTCATTTGCTCCTCTTGGCTCTCTTGTCAAATCCTTTCTCCACCTCACATCTCTGCCTCTTCCCTCTGGACTGTGCAGTCTTCAATCACCACATCTACAGATCCTGGGTTGCAAGCAGACCTGAGGCCTGAATGGCCAGTTTTAGACTTGCCAGTCCCTAGAACCCTGTTCTCTCTGAGCATGGATTTCAACCTTTTTAACCTTTGCTTCTGTCTCAGGGTGGGCCATTCCAAATTTCTACAGGAGAGAATCTGATTAGCTCAGATGTGCCAGGGGTTTATCCGAGGAACAGTGAAAAATGACCATGAAAGCGAAGTCAACAAGAGCATGTTTGTGGAAATCACACTCATGGAAAAGGGCAGTTCTCAAAGGAAAATGCCAAAAGGAGTCTGCTATAGTGGTCAGAGTTCACATAAACGAGAGCCCACTATAAGGTCTTAATAATCTAGAAGAGTCTTTATTTGCTTATAAACGGACTGCTGGAATCTAAAAGTCCTTTCTGTTTTTGTTTTGGGGGGATCACTGCCCTCTGGTGGTGGGAGTAGGAGGCCCAGCCTTGCTGCTGGATTTGAACCTCCAACCCAGTGAGCTGCAGTCCCGTGCACAACCACTACACCACCGGGGCTCGGCTAAAAGCCCTTCTTTCATTGCAGTCCTGAGTATACATTTCAGTCCATTTTTGAAGGCAAAAACTCATTTGTCATTTGCCTAGGACATAAGCAAGCATGGACAAGCAGAAAGCAAAATTAATGTTGCCGGTCTTCCCAGTTCGTGAGTGTTACAGGGTACAGCACTGATTATAACAACCTGGTTCCTGGTTGCAACATCAAAAGGAACGATGTTATTAATTACAATGTTCTGCTCTCAAGAACATGGGAGTACATTCTAAAATCAAACACTCGTGGGATTTTCTGAGATGGGAGGGGGAAGGAGGCAGGTCATTCAACAGCGAACAAAAATGGAGTCTCTTGTTAGTCTGCTGTATAGTAGTCGGTTTTTAGTTGTTAGTCATTGCAAGGACTCATCAACACAAGAAAGAGCAATAGAAAAATAACTAATCCCTGCCTTATTCTAATAAAGGATCTGAGGCAGTAGAATCTTCAATTGTGCTCTGGTGTCAACTTTAGTATTATAAAACTGCAAAAAACATAGCATTATTATTGCCGCTGTTAGTTGTTGCAGAGTCTGCGCTAACACACTGGAATCCCCTGTCAGCAGAAAGAGCTTGTTTGGTCTTGTCCCATCTTTACAATTATTGGTGTCTTTGAGCCCATTGTTTGACCATGATCTCTTGTTGATGACTTTCAATGCAGGTGGCTCATCTTCTTCCAGCACCATCTTGGACAATATTCTGCTGTGCTACATGGGGGTCTTACTGGCTCATTGTCATAAGCAGATTCCCAGGATCTATTTGATTTACAAAAGAGACTCTGTCTAAAATAAATTTGAGGAGAACATTGATCAAGTCTCAAAAGAGACAAAGACAACACAAACACATCATCTAGAGAAGGAAGGACAATAGCATGAGGTCAAAATGGCACCCAAGGGTTTGCTGAGATCAAGAGCTTTCGAAATGGAATGGGAGAGCAAAAGAAACCGTCCTAGTACATTGGACCTCCGCTCAGGTACTCCATTAATGCAAGAACACTTTGTTCTATTAAACTGGCATTCCATGATGCTCACCTTCCCGACAGGATCTCTGAAGACAAAGCAGGTACATAAGCAGATGTGATGAAGAAAGCTGATGGTACCAGGCTATCAAAAGATGTAGTGTCTGGGGTCTTAAAGCCTTGAAGATAAACAAGTGGCCATTTAGCTGAGAAGCAACAAAGCCCACATGGAAGAAGCACACCAGCCTGTGTGATCAGGAGGTGTCAAAGGGATCATGTAACAGGCATCAAAGAACAAAAGAGTCATGTCATTGTGAATGAGGGGGCGTGCTGGGTGGGAACCCAAAGCCCATCTGTAGGCAACTGGACATTCCCTTACAGAAGGGTTGTGGAAAGGAGATGAGCCAGTCAGGGTGCAGTGTAGCAATGATGAAATGGTTCTTTTTTTTCCTTCTCTTCCAAACCCTAACCTTAGCCCTAACCCTAATCCTAACCCTACTTTCCTCTAGTTCTTTAATGCTTCCTCACTCCCACTATCATGATACCAATTCTACTTTACAAATTCAGCTAGACAGAAGGGTGTATACTGGTAGAGATAAGAGCTGGAAACACAGGGAATCCAGGACAGACAAACCCCTCAGGAACAATAATGGGAGCAGTCAAACCATGAGGGTAGTGGAAGATGGGGGGAAAGGGAGAATCAATCACAATGATTGCCACAGCCCCCCAGCCCCCAGGGGTATGAACAACAGAAACATGGATGAAAGGAGACAGTGGATGGCATCAGATATGAAAAAAGAATGATTTGTAATTTACCAAGAGTTCATGAGGGTGGGAGGAAAAAAAAAAGGGGCTGATACCAGGGCTCAAGTAGAAAGAAAATGTTTTGAAAATGATGATGGCAACGTGCACACGTGTGCTTGAGACAGTTGGTGTACGGGTTGTTATGAGAGCTGTAAGAGCCCTCAATAAAATGATATATAAAAAGTAAACATTAAGAAACTGTCACAAAGGTCTGAGGATCAATATGTCACAAGGATGGGTGGATCCCCAGATGCAGGAGCAGGACCGTGATTGGGGCATGTACATTGCTAGGTAGAAAGACTTACAAGGTGGACCCAGAGCTTTCCCACCAATGCAGGCAGGATAAGACTGATAGGGCAGGACAATGACTATGAACCTTTCAGTCTTGTCCCCAGCTAGATGTTCCTCATCAAGGACATGCCCAGGCAAGTCGTTAAGAAAGACGGTCCCTCCCAGGGCTGTCTAGAGGGTGGTGGAGGTAATCTACTCTCCAAGGCCCTCTGTTGGAGGGCAAGATTATCTACGTCCTTGGATAAGGATCAGACAGAATGCAATAGAGACTTGATTTATGTGGGGACTCTGCAAAAGGATGTTGGGCTGTCACTGTCCATCTCTCTGCAGCTTCCAGTGGCTCTATTGGACAGGGTGGAACTACCCTGTGATTTTTGAGACTCTAACTGATTATGTTATGTTGCCTCTTCCTCCCTCGGAGTGGCTGGCGATTGCAAACTGCTCCTTTCAGATTGCAGCCCAGCATGTAACCACCACACCCTCAGGGTCCTTCAGAATGAAGCTCTAATACACACCCTACTTTTAGTCCAGATCAGTGGTTCTCGACCTTCCTAATGCCAGGACCCTTTAATTAATACAGTTCTGTTAGGTAGCTAGCATAGGGACTGGCGCATCCATTGTGTATGCTCAGAGGTTTGAGCTTCCGGCCAGAAAGGGGTGGTACACCTAAGGTGGGCCTTACACTTGGATTGGCCCTTCTGGGCCGGGTGAATTTAATTCAGCTAATGGGGTTGGGCAAGGTCGTTGACCACGCCTCCCAGTGGAGAACCTAAAAAGCCAGAATCCAGAGACTTGCAGCCCCTTCTGCTTTTCAAGCTGCTCCTCGGAGCTCATGCTGTGATCTGGCCTCAGGACTTCCCGCGCGGGTGCATAGTGGCCTGAGTTGCCTGTGTAAACCTGAAACTTCTTCCAACTTTCATAAAACTCACTTGGATCATGGACCAGGCTTCAGTGTGAACTCTTTCTCTTGAGGCGCCAACAACTAAGGTATCTTTCTCCCATGAGACAAATGTAACAGTTCCTTATGTTGTGGTGACCCCTCCCATCCATAAAATCATTTTCGCTGCTACTTCTTAACTGTAATTTTGCTACTGTTATGAATCAGGTGACCCCTGTGAAGAGGTCATTTGACCCCCACCGCTGATCTGGACCAAACCAAAATGAAACCTACTGCCCTCAAATTGATTTCAACTCATCACAGGAACATGCACGTTACCCATCACGACAAGTATTTTCATTGGGATTTCTATGGTTGATTCAGTAAGTCATATTCCTCATGGTTTCACAGAAATGTGGAGATTTTTGAAAGGAAAAATGTGGCTGGTTTCTTTCTTTGTACTTAAGCCCTGTCTATGTTTTAACGCAAACTACCTTAGTAAGGCAAAGGTGGGAAGCAAGAGTTCGACAATCCATTTGAATCTAACCAACAGAGGGATCTGGTCTTAGGTATTTAAAACATGTTGATCAGCCGTCATGTTTTGGACACCAGGCGTTGAAAGTACTTAGGGAAATGAAACCCATTTGTCTGACTCTCACCAGGTGCTCCTGTGTGCTTGTGGAAACACGCACAGGCCAGTTCAATGGCCCCTTGTTTTACTGCTAACCGAGGAGGGGAAGTGAAAAGAGGAACCAATCCTTGCTCTGGGCAGGAAGCAATCGAAAGCATCGTTCCATATTTAATGCTTTGCATTGTCGTTACACTCTTATTGGAAATGCTTTGCACCACAGCCCTTGGGGGTGATCTTCTAGTTGCTCATTATACTGTCTGTTCAGGCTCAAGCACCGGCCAGGATTGCATGCTTCTGTTCCCTTGGGGAAAGAGCCTGTGCCTTGAGCTAAGTTGCATATGACTTTGGATGGCTAGGAAAGGGAGGGAGGGCCTGCCTTGGGGCCGGGTAGTGATGTGCTCCCCAAGGCCTCCTCTTGTGCAGTCATACTTGGAAAGTAGAACACTTTCAGTGGTTAATTCTTCCGAGTCTCTTCCTTCTTGACCCAGTAGCTACAATAATGGGCTCAAGCATCAGTTCTGAGGATGTTTCATTTGTTGCACTCCAGATCACCACGGACCTATCGTCACTGGCTCAACTGCCCCTAGCAACAGCAGTAACAACAATAGCAACCACTACCTCCACCACAACAGAATGTTCAGGGAAGGCAGAGTACCAAACAGCTTTACTGGCCTGGGGTCTTTATACAAGCGGACTGGCCCAGCTTGGAGAATAAGCCAAGAAGTGCACAGTAGGCATTTGGTTGGATCCTATTTCCTTGCGAGAGGGAGCGAAAATTTGTAAGGTTAATTTTTCTTGGAAGAACCTCAGGAATAAAGAGCTGTGTGTAATGTGCCCAAACTTCCATGGTATGAAGAGATACAGAGATAACAACATTTCATGTGCTAGAATCTCATAAGACATCCTAGACATATATAAGATCCTTTTCACAACAGTGTTCACCACTGACTATACAAACATTACCCTTGTACTAGAGTTTCAATTCTGAACACCTTGGTTTGCAAGAGCCCGTGGATGGGGGTGACAGCCCCAAATTCACTTGCCGGGTCCCACACAGATGAAGCCTCCATTGAATTATTTCTAATCGTTAACCAAGGGTGTAGATAATCTTGCTCTCAGGCAGAGTGCTTTCAAAAGTACAGCCCCTCTACTCCCCTCTCATCATGCCGGGGAGGAGCAGGCTCCCTTGCTGGCACCTGGGAGTTGCGGAGTCATGAGTCATACCCTCTCAGACTCCCCCTGATTTCCTTGGTTGGAAGACTCTGGGCAATGCTTGTGAGTGCTTCCATCTAACATACTGTACATGTCTCAGTGATGGACCCATTCCTGCTACTGCACTCTCATCTGTAAATGTGATCTCCCACCAATCAAGATTTTGTGACAGTTCTTCTGCTCCATGTCTATTTAACTAGTGAACCCTCAGATGCCATTTTACTGCTTGCTAATGGCCTCCCTCATCTGGATGATGTGTCTGGGTCCCTATATTATTTCTGTCCCTTTAAGACTTAATAAATATTCTCCTTAAATTGTATTTGAAGACACCAATTAAGTCCACCTGAAAGAGGCACACCAGCCTGTGTGATCCAAGGATTGTAAATAATAAAATCCAAATCAAAAGGAGGGAATGCTATCAGAGTTTAAAATGTGAACTGGAGGACAGTGAAAGCTCTAGATGCATATTTTCAGAATCCACAGATGGATTAAGTCACTGGGGAAAGGTGAGCAATATGAATAGCCTGTTTTATCATAAAGAAAGTATTGTAAAGGCAATTACGGCAGATGTAGTTAGGCTGAAATGTAGTAGCTCATCTCCCTTTGAGCCATTTTGAAGTTGGTTTACTTAAAAAAGAAAAAAAAATAGTGAAGGGGATATATATGTGGATTAAGCCTCTGGGAATCTCTCTGGTGATATGAATAAACTTGTCATCATGCGGTTGTTGTTAGGTATTGTTCTTTGCCATCAAGCTGGTTCCCATGCACAACAGAATGAAACGCTGCCCAGTCCTTCATCATCCCCACGGCTGTTCCTATTCCTGAGCACGCTGTTGCTGCCACAGTGCCAATCCATTCTCCTTGAGGGTCCATCTTCTTTTTTGCTCTCTCTCTTTTTCCCTTTACCATGTGTGATGTCCATCTCCAGGGACTGGTCATTCCTGACAACATGGCCCTTTAAGAAGCCCTCCAGCTATACCATTTCAAGACAGATCAGTTTGTCCTTTTAGCAGTCCATGGGTACAATTCAAACACACCAATTCTGCTCTGTCTTCTTTGTTCAGCATTCAACTTTCACAGGCATCTGAGGCAGTTGGGTCAGGCTCAAAGTAACATCCTTGCTCTCTAGATGTCTTGTGCAGCAGATGTGCCTAACGCAACTTGCCTTTTGCTGGCTTGACTGTTGCTTCCATGAGCATCGATTGTGGATCCAGGCAAGACATTATCCTTGACAACTTCAACGCTTCGAACATTTATTATGGTGTGACCTGTTGTCCAGTTGTGAGGATTCTGGTCTTTCTGATGGAGATCAAGGATAGAAGCCGTCACTACGAATCCTAACTCAATGGAAAAGACTTCCATGCAGACTGCATTGAAAAACGGGAGATTGTAGGTCAGAACAACACCTTATCATCTGAACTCCTTTTGGACCCATTTCAAAGTCCTTTTTGACTCATTTGACTCATTGTTTTAGTGTTTAATATTTTCTGCTTTCTTTTTGATTGAGGTTTCCTCTATTTTACTTTGCTATTATTGTTAGTTTTGGGTTTTTTGTATGTTCTTCTGATATGAAATTCAGGATCGGTAAATAGAGACAGTAACTAGAAATGGTTTCTTGTGAGTGTAGCAGGGAAGGCTGGGGAGGCTGGGGTGTTTGTGGAGTTGATAACAATGAGAACAAGAAATAAGAAAATATTCTAAAGTGGATTGTGACGATTGTACAACTCTTCTTTTTTAAGTGTTTTTTTTCTAACTAAATGATTTTATTGAGGGCTCTTACAGCTCTTGAAACAACCCATATATCAATTGTATTAGGCATACTTGTATATATGTGACTATTATATTTTCTAAACATTTATTTTTACTTGAGCCCTTAGTATCAGCTTCTCTTTTTTCCCTCCTCCCACCCCCCATTCTTGTGACCTCTTGATAAATTGTAAATTATCATTATCTTCATGTCTTACACCGACGGCTGTCTCCTTTTCCCCATAGTTTCTGTGGTTCTCCACCTTACTAATGCTGCAACCCTTTAAAACAGTTCCTCATGCTGTGGTGAACCCCCTCCCCCCCACCATACAATTATTTTCATTGCTACCTCATAACAGTCATTTTGCTACTGTGACGAATTGGACAATCCCTGTGAAAGGTTGGTCGACCCCCAAAGGGGTCTCTCCCCACTTTCCCTCTACCCTCCTGGTGTTGATAATCCCATTCTTGTTCCTGGATTCTGTGTGTTGGGAGCTCTTGTCTTTTATCTGTACCTGTGTATATGCTCCGGTCTAGTCCAAAGTGAAAAGCAGGACTAAGATCATGGTAGTGGGGTTGGCGAGGAAGCCTCAAGGAACCAGAGGACTGTTATGTTTCATAGGTGCTATGTATCCCCTAGTTGACTTATCCCTTCCTTTGAGGGAATGTCCCATTATCTACACATTCATTTGGGGTCTCTGCTCCAATCCCCCTAATTCTCAACAACATGTTTTTTTTTTTTTAAATTTTGGGTCTTCTGATGCCTGTTATCTGATCCCTTCAACACCTCATGATTGCACAGACTGGTGTGCTTCTTCCATATGGGCTTGTTGTTTCTCTGCTAGATGGCTGCTTGTTTACCTTCAAACCTTTTTTTTTTTCTCAAGTCTTTAAGACTCCATATGCTATATATTTTGATAGCCAGCCACGATCTGCTTTTTTTCACCACATTATGTTCCCATTTTATCTTCAGTGATCATGCTGGGAAGGTGAGCATCACAAAATGCCAGGTTGTTAGAACAAAGTGTTCTTGCATTGAGACAGGGTTTGAACAGAGGTCCAAAGAACTCTTCTTGATATGATTGAACTACTGTGTTGTATGATATGTGATGCATATGCTAATAGAATTATTCAAAAGTAAACTTGACTTTAATTTTTTTCTTAACTAAATTTCAAAAGTAAGCTATATTTGAGATTGGGGTTTCTTTTGTACCATAATATGCTATCAATAGAATTACCATATTTGGGATAATATATAATGTACTACAATAAAATGATAAAGGTGCTTCTAAATGTAGACATATTCACCATATAGAAACCATAGTTGGGCTGAGCCCTGGTGGCATAGTGGTTGTGGGAAGGACTGCAACCACAAGGTTGGCGGTTCAAATCCAGCAGCAGTTCTCCAGGAGCAAGGCTGGGTCTTCTACTCCCACCAGGGGGCAGTGATGCACACACACACACACGAAAGAAACCATAATTCTGGGAATAGATTGTGAGCTCTTACTTAATTAGAACCTCAATATAGAAATAATTAGTTCTTTTGTCATGGGCCTGCCCAGAAGTTGCCCTTATAAGGATGTCACTGAAGATATTCTGGTATTGAAGTGTGCCACCAGAATCAGAGGATTCCCAGCTATTCTGAAAAATAGCACCTGGGATCTTAAAGCCTTATCTCAAAATAAGCAGCTATCTAATAGAAGGCTCAGCTAAGTCCCTATAAAAGAAGTACACCAGGCTGTGTGACCCAAGGATTGTAAACAATAGGATCCAAACTCAGGAGAGGGAACTGCACCAGAGCCTAAATTCTTACCACCCACTTTTTGGGAATGCTATAGGTGACTGTAGAAGCCCCAAATTCATTTTCAGGGTCTTTATGTGGATTGAGTCCCTGATGAATACCCATTGTCTATAGATTAGGTTTTTGAACAGCCCTAATATCAGGCAAAGAACATTTAAAAGTGATTCCTAGCAGCTATACTTAGCCTGGAATGAAACACCTTTCCTTTGAATCTCCTCTTTGTCCTTGTTTTGTTTGCTTTCCTGGATAGGGAAGCCGGGACAGATGGATTTATGAAGGTAGTAACTGGAATAACAATTACCTGGAGCACAGAAGGGTGGGGTGGGGAACATGGGAATCAACACAACTGGGTACAAGAAGGAAAAACAGTCCCTCCCTAGACTATCCTGAATGGACATCAAGAATCTCAACAGACCCATAGCAATAGAAGAAATAGACAAGGTTATAAAGAAATTACCAACAAAAAAATCCCCTGTACCAAGTGGTTTTACAAGAGAATTCTACCAAGCATTCAGGGAAGAACTGACACCAATCCTACACAATCACTGAAGACAAACGTGTGCATAAGCAAAAGTGATAAGGAGAGCTGATGGTGCCTGGTTATCAAAAGATATAGCATCTGGGGTTTTAAAGGCTTGAAAGTAAACAAGCAGTCATCAAGCTCAGAAGCAACAAAGCCCACATGGAAGAAGCACACCAGCCTGTATGACCATGAGCTGTCGAAGGGATTCAGTATCAGGCATCAAAGAACTAACAATTACATCACTGATGCAGATTTGCCTTATGCTCCAGCATGTGGTCTGTCTTCAAATATGTGTCATGTGGCCTTGAAAAGAATGTGAATATTTTTGTACTTGTATGAAAAGCTCTGTAGATATCTATCAAATCAAATGGTCTAATTGTAGTTTTTACTTCTTTAGCCTCCTTGTTGAGTTTCTTTCCCTGTGATCTGTCTTTCTTAGATAGTGGTGTACTGAAGTCACCCATTATAATTGTTGAGTTTATGATTTCTTTTTTCAGTTTTTGGAGTGTTTGGTTTACATATTCAATGGGTCTCTCATTCAGGGAATATATGATTAAAACGTTTATTGGTTCATTATCTACCTTTTCCTTGAGCATTATATAGTGTCCCTCCTTATCGCTTTTTATGGTTTGCACTTTGAAGTCAATTTTATCTGAGATTAGAATTGCTACCCCTGCTTTTTTTGAATTGTTGTTTGCTTGGTATGCCTTTCTCCAGCCTTTGATTCTCAGCCTATTTTTGTCTGTAGTCTTGAGATGTGTCTCCTGTAGACAGATTGATGGGTTGCGTTTTCTAAGCCGTCTGCTGGCTGCAGTCTTTTGATTCCTGAGTTCAGTCCATTGATATTTAAGGTTATTTTTCCATCTGTGGAATATATGATGTCATATCTGTTGTGGTTGGGTGTTTTCCTATCTTTCTTTCTTTTCAATGTGTTGTGCATGTATGTGTGAGGTTTGATCATTCTTGACTTCTTTCCATCCTTAAGCCATTCCTATTTTCAGGTTGTTTTCTTTTTGTGGTCCTATGGGTGATTTGTTCTATGTGGTGGTCTCTTATTTATCCTTGATGAGTGTTGTTCTTCTTCCCATACTGGGTCAATAAGGACCTTTTGTAGAGCTGAGTTTCTTCTAATGTATTCTTCGAGTTTTTCCTTGTCTGGGAAAGTTCTTACTTCTCCATCTATCTTGATAGACAATTTGGATGGATAGAATATTCTTGGGTTTACATTATTTTCTGCCATTTTTTGAATTTATTACTCCACTGTCTCCTTTTCTTCATAGAGTCTGCTGGTAGGTCTGAGCATATTCTTATTTGGAAACCTTTATTTGTGATTACTTGTTTTTCCCTAGCTGCTCTCATGATTTTATCCTTTTCCTCAAAGTTGCTAATTTAACTATTATGACTTCTTCTTGTGATTCAGTCTAACTGGAGTTCTTTCAGCCTCCTGAATGGTTGCCTGGTTTTCATTCATTAAGCTGGGAAAGTTTTCCTCCACGAATTCTTTATTGTTGCAGATGAATTCTTTGTTGTGTCTTCCCCCACGAATTCAATAATTCTGATACTGTCCCTCTTCATTGCATCAGACATACCTCTTACATTTTCTTCAGTTTCTCTGATGACCTTATTAGACTTTTGTTCACATTTGTTAAAGTCCGCTTGGCTATCCTCTAGGTCACTGGTGTGGATTTCTGCTTCCTCCAGTCCATTCACGAAGTCTGTGAGTCTGCTGTTGGTTTTTGTTATCTTGTTCCTAAGCTCTTGCATTTCCCTTGGTGTGTGGACTTTATCTCTTCTAGCATTTCATCCTATTTCTGTATTGCTTCCCTCATATCCTGTATGACTCCAAGCAGCATTCTGAAATTTTCTTTCTGCTTCTTCTAGGCACGTCGTTAGGTTCAGGACATCTTCTGCCACTGCCTTTTGTTTCTCCTGTTTTTTCATTGAGGTTGTTGGGGCTGATTGCTGTTTGCGTTATGTTGTTTTAGAGGAAACAGGTGCCATTTTCCCAGGAGTCGAAGAACACTGGCTCTTTCTGGGAGACTCATAGGAATGTGTCTTTGAACTTCCTGTGACTAATTTCACTATGGAATTAGCCTACCACTTTGTCCTCCTGTGGCTTCACCCTTTCCCTAGTGAACCAGTATTCCGTTATTTGAGGGCAAGTTGGATGGTCCTCTCAGGAACCACTGGTGGGATTGTTTCAGAGCCACAAGGATGGTGCTGTATTGCGTGATCTCACCAGAAACTGTGATGGTGTGTAGTCCAAGGCAGTCATGATGGTGTAGTTCAACTTGGGTCATTGCAGGGGTTGTGGGGGCGGGCAGAGGTGAGGGGGGTGCCAGCTGCAAGCCCACAGAAAGCTGGTGGGTTACTTGCTTTTGTGTAGAGCACTGTGAATGGTGGACGGAATTATCCTGATCAGGTAGATCACTGTAGATGTTGGACAGTGGTTCCCACGGTAGCGTAGAACTTTGGCTAGTGTTGGTTGAACTGCCTG
Organism: Nesogale talazaci; assembly: GCA_004026705.1. Taxonomy (NCBI): domain Eukaryota; kingdom Metazoa; phylum Chordata; class Mammalia; order Afrosoricida; family Tenrecidae; genus Nesogale; species Nesogale talazaci. The sequence continues at coordinate 72,659 of PVJH01007837.1, forward strand.
GGGCCATGTGAGGCACTAAGGCAGGCGGGAGGAAGTTCCCTCAGTCAGTTGGAACCACAGAGGACAGATAAGGGTTCTCTCAGTCACACAGCCTGCAATTCCCTGTAAGAAATTGGGCAGAATACCTCCTGGTGGAGGGTGAGTTGTCTTCTCTAGCCTTCGGCAACTTTGCACAGGGTGGGGCTCTCCCAGCTGAGTGTAGCTGGTATAATTGCCCTAGGCTAAAGGGAGTGTTCTGGAGGTGCACAATGGCATGTGAGCTCAAAATGGAACAGACCAAGAGAGGAGAACACCAGGGAACTAAACCTGCTGGAACTGGGGGGGGGGGGGAGATAGAAAGGAGCGAGGGCAGCCAAAGAAACTATGTAGATAAGACCTGATCCCTGACCATGTGGGTGCAAGGGTTTAATCCCTGCCCCATGCTGACGCCAAGCAGTGACTCTGCTGAGATAAAGTCCCTTTGCTGCCTCCAAGTGATCTGGCTCTGGTGGAGACAGTGGTGTGGTCAGGGTCAAACCCTAGCCGACCTTCACTGTGGGAATCCCAAATCCCCCAGCCTTTCAAAACCTTGTGGATCTGTCCTTCCTTGTCTTTATGATGCTCCTCCTGTGATCCAGCAGTGTGGAATTTTGCTCTCAGTAACGCTCCTGGGCTGATTTCTGCCGAGTCACTCTGGTCTATGTCACTCAGTCACCATCTTCCTGGAAGTCCCTGCAAGTTTTTGAGCAGAAGCTGCCCCAAAGAGACTTTTTTAGAAGCGATCAGCCCAGGCTTCTATTCAAGATAGTGAGCTCAGCTATAGCTGGAACAGTCTGCTTTTAGACCATGAGTGGAGCATGTTTCTATTAGACAAAGAGGACCAAACCCCGCCCCCCCCCCCCTTAGGGCCATTAGTCAGTAGTAAGAAAATTGCTATACTCTATTTCTAGGGTATTCTGAATAATCAGAGCAGAGGACTTCAGGAGAGGCTTCAAGATTGTGGGAAGAAGGCATTCAGTCCTACAACTATGGCCTCTCCCTTTTCTACTGAATCACTCCCTTTCTAATGAAAACTTGCTGTCATAGCTCCCTTCTTTAAAAATACCTTCACCAGATCCCTTATTCCCTGCAGATGTCAGACTATTTCTCTGCCGTCTTTTTCAGAAAAAAGATGTCAAAAGAGTGAATGACTCTCTACCTCACATCTGTCACCTCTTTTTGTTGCTCTTCTTGTTAGGTGTTATCGCGTCTGGTCCAACTTAGAGTGGCCCCGTGTAAGATAGATCAAAACACTGCCAGTCCTGCAGCAGCCTGGCCAATGTTACTGTGGCGGTCATGTGCCTATGTCAATTTCATGATTGAGATGGAGGGGTGGAGTCCGGCCTGTTCATCTGGAGACAGCCATTGAGTAGTCAATGAGGCCTCCGTGTGGGCATGGCTCTCTCCTGAGACTTCTGGGAAACCTCGCGATATTTCCATCATGGAGATGAGAAGCTATCTTCCCCAACTGTTGGGAGTTAGTCTCCAAGACAACGAACTACGGACTAGACAAGATGGCAGTGTCCCAGCAGCTGAAGGGGCTGGAGGATAACCCACACGATTTTATCGTGATGGAACCAGACCTCTGAAGCTGGAGAAGCCACGTGGAGACCCCTGCCAGCGCTGAGTTGCTTCTACCACCACTGGATGCTGTTGATGGACCCTGAGTCCTGGAAGAGAGGAGCCATGGGGAGACCCCTGCCGGCGCTGGGACGCTGCACCCACTGGCCTGTGACTTCGTGAGTCGGAAGGAGACGTTATAGACTGGTATCGGGCATATGGGCTAATATCGGACTTCTGACTTTATATTGGACTGGATTGGGATGCTTTCTCAATATCCTCTTGCTCTCATATATGAACCGTACCCTTCCATCCATATGCCTGTCTATGAGTTGTTTCTCTAGTCTACCTGAACCAACACAGTTATATTGGAGCCCATTGCTGCAGCCCCTGTGCTCATCCATCTTGATGAGGGCCTTCCCCCTTTTCAGTGACCCTCCTTTCGCGGAGATGGGTCTAGTGGCACAGTGAGATATGGAGGTCTGAACCCACGAGTTGCTCCACAGGAGGAAGGAGACCTGTGGCTTTTGTACTGGTTTGTAGTCTCAGACACTCACAGGGGTCGTTCTCCTCGGTCCTACAGAGTCACTCTGAGTTGGAATGCGCTCAAAGGCAGTGAGGGTCTTATTTATTTATTTATTTATTATGTTTTTCTTGGTACGTTCCAAATATGTGCAATGAAGTCTCATCATCTTTGCTTCCAAGGTATATTCTAGCTTCACCTCTTCCAAGATTTGTTTGTTCTTCTGGAAGTCCATGGAACTTTCAACATTCTTCACCAAGATCAGAATTCATAGGCATAAGTTCTTCTGCAGTCTGCCTTATTCATTGCTCAGCTTATGAGGTAACAGAAAACTGGATTGGATTAGGTGCACCATAATTATCACAGTGATATTTTTTGCCCATTGACACTTAAAAGGTGTTTTGTAGTTGATTTGCCTGATGCAACAAGACATTTGATCTCTCTCTTTAAAAAAAATCATTTTATTGGAGGCTTGTGCTGCTCCTATCACAATTCATGAAAATGATGACCACAGCATATGTACAAATGTTCTTTTCTTAAAAAAAAGAAGCAGCACGAACATTTGTACATAT
>PVJH01007837.1:75431-89828 GCA_004026705.1 Nesogale talazaci
CTACTTTTAATATTGGTCTGGAAGGTTTTAACTCCCCTGAATTCCCTGTGTTTCCAGCTCTTATCGGTACCAGTGTACATGCTCTGGTCTAGCCAGATTTGTAAGGTAGAATTGGGATCATGATAGCGAGGGGAGAAAGTATTAAAGAACTAGAGGAAAGTTATAATGTTTCATTGGTGCTATACTTACTGCACCCTGATTAGCTTGTTTCTTCCTGTGACCCTTCTGTAAGGGGATAGCCAATTGCCTACAGATGGGCTTCGGGTCTCCACACTGCACTCCCTCTCATTCACAAGGATAGGTGTTTTTGTTCTGGTCTTTGATATCTGATACCTGATGCCATTGCCATCTCATGATCACACGGGCTGCTGTGCTTCTTTCATGTGGGTTTTGTTGCTTCTTAGCTAGATGGCCACTTGTTTATCTTCAAGCTTTTAAGACCCCAGACACTATCTTGGTCTCTTGACTGCTGCTTTAATTCCTTGATAATCTCAATATTTTCTCTCTCTTGTCTCTTGATTCAGTTGTGAGGGCTGTGTTTTCTGTACACTCAGTGGTGGTCTGTACTGCAGCCTGTGCTTTCCTCCAGGAAAGCTTCACGTCCTCCTGGCTTTCAGCAAGCAACGTGTTGCCATCTGCACGTGCAGGTTGTTAACGAGCCTTCCTGTAATCTCAATGCCCCATACGTATTTCTTCATGTAGCCTAGCTTCTTGAATGATTCTCTCTCTTACTCTACTCTTCGGCTCCAGGAGGCTGTTGACAATAAATAACAGTAAACTCTGCATCAATGACCTCAAATAAAAAGAGACACAACTAAGAGAACTTCACAGATCTCGCAGCTCTGTGCATGGGCTCTGCCCTCCTCTTGGAAGTGGGCTTTGCCCTCAGGCCCATCTTCAGAGAGTTTCTTCAGGTCTACATGTCAAATGGAGATTGGAGAATAGTCCATGAAGAGTACGGGGGCCTGACTTTCTGTTTTAAAGAAAACATAGACTTCTCTGGAAATCTTCCAACACACTCTCACATCTTGGCCAGAATTATATGCTGGGCTCCACCCTCCAGAAATCATTGGCAAAAAGGGAGTGGACTAAAGCGGTTGGCATGGCCCAATCAGGATTTACACTGTAGTATAACTCTTTGTAGGGAGAATGGGAAGACCAGATTCTGGAGAGCTGACATTCCAATATACTTTTTGTCCCCCACACTGTATCAAATGATGCTACACAAGGCAATAGCAACCATCCTGTTTCTAGATTCAGGGATTATTTAAAAGAAGTGGTTACACAATTATTTATGTATTTCCCAGCACTGTACAATTGCGATCACAATCAGTTTCAAGACATTTTCTTTCTTCTTGCACTCCTTGATATCATCTCCCTTTTATGCTCTCCTTTGCCCCCAGGAACCCTTATTTATTTATGCTTTATTTTACATCACCCATATCACCTTTCACATATAGTTGTGTTGTTCTCTTCCCTCCAGTGGGGTTATCGGGTCCTCTATCAGCGGTGGGGATGGGGCTGGGGTGAGGGACAGTCGCCCTTCCCTACCCCTTCCCGTGCTCCCAGGGCTGTAATTCTGACGTTTGGGGTTAGAGTGGGATGCGAGGGTGTGCAGTTTGACCACCTGCTGCCGTGGCTGAGGACGGCCTGGGAAACTGACACAGCTCAGTATCTACAGTCGACAGAAGTTAAGAGGTCTGTTCCAGATATCCGTCTGCTCACCCTCTCCCGCCTGCTGCGGATTGCCACCTTGGGCTGCTGCATTTCTAGCTATACCAAACACTTTCCTTCAACGCTCCCATCCCCAGTTGCTCACTCTCCGCACTTGTGCGTCCCTCAGCGCAAGCGCACTGACCCTGGCTTCTATACTTTATTATTTTGATAGAACACTGACCCTGCTAGTTACTGAGCACCAGGTAACCCGACTAATCCGCAGTCGCAGGTGCCCGTGGCCGCCTACAAGGGAGCATTTCTTTCTTTTTTTTATTAATCATTTTATTGGGGGCCTCATACAACTCATCACAATCCATCCATCCATTGATTGTATGTCAAGCACATTTGTACATCTGTTGCTTCATCATTCTCAAAACACTTGCTTTCTATTTAAACCCTTGGCATTGGCTTCTCATTTTCACCCTCCTTCCTTATCCCCCTCCCCATGAACCCTTGATAATTTATAGATTATTATACTTTGTCATATCTTACACTCTCTGATGTCTCCCTTCATTCCCTTTTCTGTTGTCCATACTTCAGTGAGCAGGCCATATGTAGATCTTTGTAATCAGTTCCCCCTTTCTCTTCCACCTTTCCTTCACCCTCCCTGTATCATCACTCTCACCACTGGTCCTGAAGGGATTATCTGTCCTGGATTTCCCATGTTTCCGGTTTCTCTCTGTACCAGTGCACATCCCCAGGTCTACCTGGATTGGTAGGGTAGAATTGGGATCATGATAGTGGAGAGGAGGAAGCATTGAAGAACCAGAGGGAAATTGTATGCTTCACGAAGGGGGAGCATTTCTTTATTGTTACTTTATCCCACCCTTTAGCAGCATCTTACGTACCTGAATACATTTTCATGTCTCCTACACCACAACCTTCTGGCTTTTCTTCCCCCCTGGCCGCTCTTTCTCAGTTTCCTGGCTTAGGCTCATAGGATTTAAAGACAGGACTCCCATGCCTGCATCTTCACCTCGGATTTCAGCACAACGAGAGCAAAAGATCGCCATGTTGCAGAAACTAGGTGGTGCCCAGTGAGCAGAAAGAACAGTGTCTGGAATAGTAAAGGCTTGTTTTCAAACAAGCAGCCATTGAAGTGATGCGTTGACTAAATCCACATGGAAGAAGCACACCTGCCTGTGTGATCCAATGATGATAAATAATATCATCCAAATGCTAAGGAGGGAATGGTATCAGAGCTTAAATTGTGCACACCCTAAAAAATTGAGCACACCCTGTTGCAGAAGGCTCTGGATGACAGCAGGAGCCCCAAATCCCTGTGCAGGGTCTATACATGGATTAAGCCTCTGGGGAATCCCCGTAGTTCATGGATAAAAGGAGCCCTGTTATCAGGCAGAGGACATTGTAAAGTTGGTGATGGCAGATGTAGTTGGATCAAAATGTAATATCATTTGATCTCGCTTTTGACCCATTTTAAAGCTGCTTCAGGTTTGTTTTTAAGTGAAGTGGATTTGCAAGTGGATCGAGCCACTGGTGGATCCTCCCTGACCATGAGCGGGGGCGTGAACAGCCTGGCTGACATGCAGAACGCACTGGAAAGTGGATTGTTGCAGATGCACTTAGGCTACAGTTCAGCGTCCTATGACCAACTCATGAACCCGTGTTCTGGTTTTCAGTATTTATTGCTTTCTTTTTAGTTGGTTTTCCCTGTATATTAAATTCAGAAGAGGGACATTTATAGAGACAAATGGTTCTTTATAGGTCTGGTAGGAGAGGAGAGGGGGAAGTGGGGAGTCTAGTAATGATAAGTAAGAATGAAGACAATGTTCTAAAACTAATTGTGGAGATGGTTGAAGACATCTTCCTGATGTGAACGAAACGATGAATTGTATGATAGGTGAATTATATATCAATAAGACTATTGGAAAAAATAAAGATCCGCACATTGCAAAGTGAGGAAGGAGATAATAAACTGGGAGGTTGCTATCAAAAGATATAGCATCTGGGGTCTTAAAGGCTTGAAAGTCAACAATTGGTCATACAGCTCAGAAGCAACAAAGCCCAGATGGGAAGAAGCACAAAAGTCTGTGCAATCACGAGGTATTGAAGGAATCCTGTGTCAGACATCAAAGAACTAAAATTATATCATGATAAATGAGGGGGACTATAGATTGGGGACCCAAAGTCCATCCATAGGTGAAGTGACATCCTCTTGCAGAGGGGTTGCAGGGAGGAGATGAGCCGATCAAGGTACAGTGTAGCAACAATGAAATATGCAACTTTTCTCTAATTCTCAAATGCTTCTTCTCACCCACCATCATGATCCCAATTCTACCTGACAATCCAGCGAGACCAGGGGATGTACACTGGAGTCAGAAACATGGGGGAATTTAGGATAGATGATCCCTTCAGGACCAGTGTTGGGAGTGGTGATACTGGAAGGGTGGAAGGCTGGTGAAATAGAAAGAGGGAACCAATTGCAGGTATCTACATGTAACCTTCTCTCTAAGGTACAGACAACAGGGAAGTGAGTGAAGGGACACATTGGACAGTGATGACATGAAAAAGCAATAACAATTTATAAATTATTAAGGGTTCATGGGGGAGGGGTGTGGGGAGGGAGGGGAAATATGGGGAGCTGGTACTGGGGGCCTAAGTGGAGAGAGGATGTTTTGAGAGTGATGATGGCAACAAGTGTGCAAATATGGTCTGTTAAACAATTGATGTATGTATTGATCATGATGGGAGTTGTATGAGGCCTCAATAAAATGATAAAAGGAGGGGGAAAGAGGAGCTTATACCAAAGGATCAAACAGAAAATATTTGGAAATGAAGATGGCAACCTGTGTACAAATGTGCTTGATACAAATGATGTATTGAATGTTATAAGAGCTGTAAGAGCCCCCAATAGAATTATTGGAAAAAACCTGAGAGGTTGCAAAAGCAGGAAGGGACTTCATCACTTTGGTGGTACTGCGGATTAGAGGCTGGGCTGCTAACCAGAAGGGTTAGTAGTTTGAACCCACCATCTGGTCTTTGAGAGAGAGCTGTGGGTGTTTGCTCCTGTAAATATTTACAGCCTCAGAAACCCTCCATACAGTCCCTAGGAATTGGGATTGATGTGATGATAGTAGGAGTGGATTAGGGGATTTCATAAGGAGTCCTGATGATACAGTGTATCTGCAACTCCGCCGCTAAACCTAAAGGTGGGCAGTTCCAACTCTGCCGGCACTCTGAGGACGTGTATGTAGCGCTCTGCTTCTGGAAGCTTGCCAAGCCCAAACCAAACTTCCTACTGCTGCACTGATTCTGACTCGTCGCAGCCTGTGGATCAGAGCAGAACTATCCCCGTGGGTTTCTGAGACTGTACATCTTGACGGGGGCCCCCAAAGCCTCATCTTTCCCCCAGGGAGCAAGTGGCGGGTTCAAGCTGCTGAACTTTCAGTTAGCAGCCAAATGCATAGCCCTCTGTGCTCCTGGCGCTCCTTTCTGGAGTGTTGGAAACTCCACAGTCCTTCTACTCTGTGCTCTAGCGTTGTCCCCAGTCAGGACGACTCATGGCACAGACATAGGCTCGCCAGGAGCCAGTACTGACTTACGGACTGCGAGTTTGGTCTAGAAAAGCGAGTGAAGAGATCAAGTTGGATGGGAAATTAATGAGAAGTTCCCTTAGAAAGATCTGCAAATCTAAGTTGCTCTTTGAGCAGGGAAGCAGGTGGGTATGAGCTCCGCCTTGTCACTTCCGGGAGAGGAGCTCCACCGAAGATGCCTTGGAGAGTGTGGGCACAGTGGATGGAAGGCTGACTGGCTGGTGAGCTGCTCTGATGGTAAAAGATGCATCCCAGGGACCTGCTGTAGTACCTCCCCCCCCCCCCCCCCCCCCCCCACACACACACAGAGAATGGGCATGGGGCTCTTGGGTTCTGCCCCGGAGGCTGATGGGAAGCGGAAAATCTATTCCCCAAATAAGCCCTGGAGGTATACCATTAGACCCCGACGTGGTGAGGGAAGACTTCTAATGATGAGCATAAGAGATACATTTACTTACAGGCAGGTAGTGGCTACTACAAGGAGGTGGTGGAGTCTCTGAAGAAACCATACACTTGTTCCCTGAGGGAGAGACTAAGCTTTAAGCACCTGCCAAACCAGATTTCTTTGATTAGGTCATAGTAGTGCTGTGATCAAGTCCTATCTTTCCTGCCCCATACCATGCTGTGCCTCAACTTTATATGTATAATATCACCCCCAGTCATGTCAACACCTCTCCAGTGCTTACCTTTAGATAAAACATTTTTCTCTGGTCTTCCCAACCATGTTGACTGGGCATCTTAACATACCTCAAAATACGGTGCTGTGGAAAAAGCAGTATGATCATCGTGGTTTTAGATTTGGAGCTTAGACCGCAGAGGGTCAAAGCATGACATAACCGAATGAAAGACTGTCTTACCTTGCTCCTCCCATCTCAAGAAATCTCAGGGGGAATCAGAGTCTTATGGAGAAGCCAAGAGCTTTAAACCAGTGGTTCTCAACCTTCCTAATGCAGAGACCCCTTAATGAAGTTGCTTATGATTGGGGACATCCCAATCATAAAATTATTTTCATTGCTACTTCATAACTCTAATTTTGCTACTGTAATGAATTGAGTGATCCCCGTGAAAGGACCCTTTGACATCCAAAGAGTTTCAACCCACAGGTTGAGAACTGCTGCTTTAAACCAAGAAGTTTATTTCAAGCGAATTTAGTTAATATATTTTAAGACTTAATGGCACCTGTGATCCCTGCTGGAAGCAAAATGAAACCTAATTTCAAAAGCCGGGACGTTATCAGAAAGTATCAGGGTTATACGGTGCCGACGAATCATGATGCAAGAGGTTACATCTCAGCAGGGGAATGCCAATCTCAAAGATCCAAACCACACCCCCTTTCTCTAAGACCATTCTAAGTCATAACGACCCCTTAGCACAGCAGTGCTCACCTGTGGGTTGCGACCTGTTTGGGGGTCCAACAACCTTTTCACAGGGCTCACCTGATTCATAACAGTAGCAAAATTATAGTTATAAAATTGCAATGAAAATCATTTTATGGTTCATGAGACCTGTATTAAAGGGTCGCAGCATCGGGAAGGTTGAGAACCACTGTTGTAGATGATAGTGTGGTGGTTACATGATGCACTGTGAGCCTCATGAGCAGCAGTTCAGAACCAGCAGCAGCTCCTTGCACGTAGCTGAAGTTTCAGAAACCCAGAGGAGGTCACGCTGAGTCAGTATTGACTCAAGGACAGGGAATTTGCTTTGTTTTTGGGGGAGGGACAGAGTAGAATCGCTCTCTGCAGTTTACATTGCAGTATATCTTACGGGAAGCCAACGACATCATCTTTCTCTCAAGATGGGAGGTTTGAACTGCTGACTTTTCTGTTCGCTGCCCACTTACCCATCACACAATCAGCTTCTCATGTAAGCGCCACACGTAAGCTAACCTTCCGGTGGGTAAGTGGGAACCGACTTCACAAAGGGCATTAGACCAGGTTAAGAACCCAATCATGCCATTTGGTTTCTTTAAGCCTCTGTTTTCTGGACTTTTAACAATGACCTATATCACACATCCTCTTAAGCACTGGGTAATTGCTACGAGGGAGGATACTATAACACTACATGTGGGTTGTGGTGGCAGCCAAGTTTTCTAACACATGGATGGACAGGCTGAAAGGGCCAGTCTGCAGTGAGGAAAAAATATAAAGCAGATGTTTAGAGACAAGAAGAAAGTATCCACTGATTCATTTCCTGCCCAAGGTCTAGGACCATTCCTTGTCATGAGTTCAAAGAGCTATTCCTAGATGCTGTACCTAGAGTCAGTTTGGTTGAAGTTTGATACCAGTAACTGCAAGAATCCTAACCAACACAGCATATAGCATACAATGCACTGTTCACAGCAATTCTCCAACAAATCATCATTGTCGTCATCATCGTCATCATCATCGTCATCCATGTTTCCTTGGTAGCAGTTTATGAAAATCATGTTGTTGTTGTAAGAGGCCACAGAGCTGATTCCAACCTATAGTTACCTTATGCCCCACAGAACAAAACATGGCCCAGCCCTGCCATCATCCTCACAACCATTCTTATGCTTGAGTCCATTGTTGCAATCACAGTGTCAATCTATGTCTTCACTGCCCCTCTACTTGACCAAGCATGGTATCCATCTCAGGACTGGTCTCTCCTGACAAGGTGTCCAGAGTATGCAAGACGAACTCTTGCCATCCTTGCCTCAGAAGACCACTCTGGCTGTAATTCTTCCAAGACAGATTGGCTTATCATTTTAGTAGTCCATGATGTGTTAGTCTGGGTAGACTAGAGAAACAAATTCATAGACATGCATATGTGTATAAGGAAGAGTTCTATATACAAGAGTAACTGTCCATTAAGAAAGCATGCCAACCTGGTCCAGTCTGTGGTCATAAGTACGATAATAGCCCATATGTCTGATACCAGTCTATAAAGTCTTCTTAGGACTCAGGAAGCACATGCAACAACGCCAGGACAATCACAGGCTAGTGGGTGCAGAGTCTTGTGTATCCAGTAGTGGTAGAAGCATCTCAGTGCTGGTAGGGATCTCTGTGGATTTTCCAGCTTCAGAGGTCTGGTTCCATCTGGGTAAGTTCACGAGGTTTCTCCTCTGGCTCCACCAGTTTTCAGGACTTAGGATCTACCAGCATGCTGCCATGTTGTCTTGACAGCTGCAATGTCTCCCAAGGACTGAGTTGTAGGTCTCTCACCTTCAAAATTCTCAGGAGAAAGCCATGCCCACACAGAGGTCTCATTGGCTATCTCCAGATTAACAAGCTAGACTCCACTCCTACATTCCCAATCCTGAAATTGACACAAGAGTATGTGGCTGTCACACATGGTTATTTCAGTATTCTTCTCCAGCACCACAATTCAAGCATCATTTCTTCCTCAGTCCTCCCTATTCAATGTCCAACTTTCACATGCATATGAGGCAATTGAAAATAGTATGGTTTGGGTCCATTGCACCTTAGTCCTCAAAGTCACATCCTTGTTTTTCAATGCTCTCAAGAGGTCTAATGCAGCAGATTTACCCAATGTAATGTGTTGTTTGATTGTTTGACTCCTACTTCCATGAGCATTGACTGTGGATCCAAGCAAGATTGAATCCTTGACACCTTTAATCTTTTCTCCATTAGTCATGATGTTTGTTATCTATTGGTTCAGTTGTGGGGGTTTTGGTCTTCTTTACACTGAGTTGTGATCTAGACCCCTAGTCTATTTGGCTGGCATAGTGATTATTCATTGGGCTACTAACTGCAAGGTCAGCAATTCAAAACCAACAACCGCTCTGAGGGAGAAAGACCGAGATTTCTTTCTTTCTTTTTAAATTTTAGTAAGTCATTTTATTGGGGACTATTACAGTTCTTATAGCAATCTATACATCAATTGTATCAAGCACATTTGTACACATGTTGCCATTGTCATTTCCAAAACACTTTCTTTTTACTTGAGCCCTTGGTATCAGCTCCTCTTTTTTTCTCTTCCCCTCTTTGCTTCCATCCTCGTGAACCTTTGATAATTTAGCAGTTATTTTTATTTTCATATTTCACACTACCACTGTCCCCCTTCACCCATATTTCTGGGTGGTGGGGTGGTGGTGTACTTCAATCACTTTGATCAGTTCCCCCAGGACTTTCTACTCCTGTAAAGAGTTATAGTCTTGGAAACCCACAGGGCAGTTCTCCCCTGTCCATAAGGTAACTACAAGTTGCCATAGACTCAGTGGCTGTGAATTTTGTTTTATCTATCTATCATCTATCTATATCTTTCACTGTCTATTTGGGGCATTCTCGATATACACTTTCAGTTGATCTTCATATGCAGTTGGAGCTGAGCAATAAATCCTAGCCTATGTTCTTCATGATCTACTAGTCAATCACAAATATTGTGTGGGTAGATGTACATGACATTAAAAAATAGATGTAAGCCTATCATCAATTCTGCCACTTAACCGATAAACAGTATAGTCAATCAGATGCAATCTTAGGTGTCAAACGCATGGGCAAATAACTGCACTAAGTGCAGCAAAACTGACAAACTAAGTTAGCACCAATTTTTAGATATTGTTTTTTTTCCCCTCTTAAATGTAACAGGTGAGCTGGACAAAGTAAGAAGACATAAACCTATCACTTTCATATGGAATGGGAAATTCTGACACTACAAGCCAACATTCAGCTGAAGTCCAGAGCGCATGAAGGATTCTGGAATTTACTTACAGAGGGAAAATACCCAACCATGAGAAAATGTGCTACATCCTTGACTGCATTATTTGACTCTGCTTATTTATGTGAGTCAGCCTTTTCCTACATATACATCATTAAGTCCAAGTATCTTTTCCCATGACTGATGATCATTTGGAAGTGTGCTTGAGGCTGGCTGTCAGCAGCTACCATCTAGACTATGCATCCCTGGTTCATTCCATTCAGTGCAAGTCATCAGAGTCAACTCAGGTAATGACTCAAAAAATGTACACTTAATTGTGTTATGTTGTGCAATATGGACTCATGAGGTTATACAAAGTACATAAACATACATTGTGCATCTAAAGATTTCTCAATGCATTTATGAATAAATGTAATAAATAAATAAAAATAAATACATGTTTTGCACTTTTCTAGTTGGTAGTCATTTTGACTTGATAATTTTATAAGTAGCTCGAATACTGAAAAGTGTGAGCACCACTGGTCTACATCCATGGACTATTTCTACCCCTACCTTTCTCTCTTATTCCTCCATTCATTCAATAGGTCTCGATTTTGAATCCCATCACCTGATCACAAGAAATGCAGGGATTCGTCCGCCTCCCTGAAGGAGCCCTCAGCAGAAGCCGCTGGGGAGGGAGAGAGTGGATGTAGTGGTGGGGTGCTATGAAGAAAGACCTGTTGGAGATGTGTGGTTGGGATTTCTCACCATGGGACAGTGTCTAGATGGCCTGTCTTATCTGTCACTAGGGACTGTGTCTAGATGGCCTGCCTTGTCTGTCAGTAGCTACCCTGCAGCAGACAGGCCTAAGCCATGTCCTTCCTGACCCTGGCTAACCTTCACACCAGACTCCTGGTCTCCTCTGTGCTTTGCTGACTTTAATTACCCTTTAATTATAGCAGCTGTTGTCTCCTTTCCTGATCCTGTACCCAACCTGTCCTGGCTTCCAGCTGGCTGCAGGCGAGCAGGCATCCAAGGGGCCGGGAGAAAGTTTCTGCCTGGCTTTGTAGGGAGGCATTTTCCCCCAGAGCATGAGCTCTCTGTGCCGCTCTCCGTTTCCTGTCATTTTTGCCATTCACAGCGGAGATTTCTGCTCTTTATGAGTCCCCCGCAGCCAGCGACAGCCAGAGGAGGAATACATAGCACATAAGGAATGTGGCCTTGGATGTGGGTCACTTTCGTCAGGCAGAGAACCAAAATCACCACTCATTCGGCCTCTCCCAGAACCACAGCTGTGGAATCACAAGCTGCACGGAGTTGAACGGCTGAGTTCATGTGCTAGACGGGGCTCCTGCCAAAGGCAGCCGGGCCGAGGCTAGCCCTGGGCGTCCATCAGTTCTCAGTCTACAAAGCTGAGGGCTCTTTCTGCCCGGCTCCACGGGCAGCTTTCCGGCCTAGCGGTGCCTGGAACGGCTCCCTGGTCTGCAGGGGATGTGGGTGCCTGGCCAGGTGCCAGTCTCAGTTCTGGGGCTGGTTCTACGTGTGGCCAGGGTGTGAGGGTCACAGTCAGGTCAGATGGGGAGGGCGGCTCTTTGGAAGCAGCTTGAGATCACGTGGCCAGGGTGGAGCCCCAAGTCACCCCCAAACAGGCAGCGTCATCAGAACGGGATAGCGTGTGACCCGGGGGCCCAGGAGATTAGTCTGAAGGTAGGCTGTGCACAGCGTGCGTGGGGGAGACCCTTCGCGGGGGATTTTCCGTGAGTGGCGCTTGTGTGTTTTTGTTAGCTTGTGGCAGTGAAAGGGAGAGCCACGGCTGAGTCTTGCAAATCGATAGACAACGTCCCTCCTCCTTTGTGGGTGCTCTTCCTCCGGCTCAAGATGGAGGTGTTGGCGCCATGGCTAAACTCTGATTTGTCACAAGACAGTGAACTTGCTATATAGCTGGCAGGGTTCTATTCTCTTCATCACTCGAGGCTCCTGAAATCGACTCATCCACAAAGCCAGTGACAGTTGCTTGGTTAAATGTCTTATATATGTTCTCCATTTCTAAAGTGACCATATTTTAAGCGGGACACCATTGACCGGGGGGTTGGGGTCGGGGGTTTTTGATGAAAAATTTGGTCTATACGGAGCAAAAAAATATTCATAGAGGGGTGAACCCCGGTGGTGTAGTGGTTGTGCGCGGGACTGCGGCCTACTGGGACAGAGGTTCAATTCCAGCAGTGGGGCTGGGCCTCCTACTCCCACCACTGGAGAGCAGTGATGCTCCCCCCCAAAAAAAATGTTCATAGAGGCTGAGCCCTGGTGGCCTAGTAGTTTTGTGTGGACTGCGGCCCACAGGGTTGGCAGTTCAAATCCAGCAGCAGCTCTCCAGGAGCAAGGCTGGGCTTCCTACTCCCACCAGGGCAGTGATGCCACACACACACAAAATGTTCATAGAATGCAAAAGTAGTATTGTAATATATTTATTTTAGTTTTAAAACACCACGGGATGTTGTTAAATTGTTTACCATTACTGCTCCATGATGATTTTCTTCTATCTATCTATCTATCCATCCGGTAGTCTATTTTTTTATCCGTCTCTATCTAGATATGTAAGAATATATGTAAGCCCTCTAACCAAACAAGATAGCTAGCTATATTTATCTCCTTTATATACATCTACGTTTATTTGTTAGGCCATCTAATCAAAAGCAGCACAAAATAAAACTATTGAAATCTTTAATGAAAATTAAAAAAATTAATAGGGGTAAGTCAGGGAGCTATGTTATACTTGAAATAAAGACCACACGATACAGAATTCGATGGATAACTAACTATGGGCTAAATCTGAAAAATAACAAAATAGTGGAAATAACAATGTAATGGAAACAGTAGTAAAGAGGTCAGGGTTTCAGTCCTATTTGAGGAGTTTTCGGTTACCTGTCACCCCCCTTGGGCCTTGTCTCTCAGATGAGAATGACTACAGCAATGCACCTCAAGCTACCATGGTCATCAGGCTCAGATGGGTCTTAGTGGTAGGAGATCCTGACCCCGTAGTTCTGGGGTGTGCTCTGAGTCTCGTCACCCCAGGGATGCGAATGCTGCTTCTCAGGGGTGATTGGCGAAGGCTTAGAGGACCTCTGAGTCCCTGGATGCTGCAAATGGCCAACATGCTCCACTGCTCACACAGGTTCGGTTCCACTGCCAGGTCCCCCAGCAGAAAGGCTTGCTGATCTACTTCGGAAAGATCAGCCTTTGAAAACTCCAGAATCCAGTTCCTCTCTGACAGGGGATTGCCTTGAAATGGAGTGAACGCTCTAGCAATTGGCTTCTTATGTAGAACCTGATCTCCATCCTGCCTGTGAAATCTGAATCTCCTTGGGAGCTTAAAAATATTCATGAGGGGGCTGAGCCCCGGTTGCGTAGTGGTTGTGTGCAGGACTGCGGCCCACTGGGTTGGTGGTTCAAATCCAGCAGCAACTCTCCAGGAGCAAGGCTGGGCTTCCTATTCCCACCAGAGGGCAGTGATGCCAAAAAAAATATTCATGAGGTATACAGGCCCTACCTCCGGGGACTGTATCTCACTTGTGTGCTAATTGTCTCTTGTATACAAAGGAATCTTTACCAGGTGTCTCACGGTACCTATAATACATATGTCTTGATAGTCACAGTAGGTCTGTGTTGCTGGCTTATGTATGTGCTATACTGTACTTCCTGTCATTACTTTAATGTGCACACGTTCCCAGATTACAAATAGGATGTACGTTTACCTGCTCATAGGCGGCAGCACCGCATCTACTGTTGGGCTCATTCCTTAGGGCTGTAGCGTTGTCTCTGCTTCTCATTCTGTTTTGAAAAGACTACCATGAAGAGCACACACTGGTGATTGCAGTAGCAAGCGCCAGAGGAGAAGAGTCAGTTTGGAAGTGAAACAAACCCTACCAAATGCCACAAAGTTGGAAAACTAGTGAGTGCTCTTGCTGGCAATTTTGGCATATCTGTTGGCTATGCATGTAATAGGATGTTCATACAACATGCAAATCATATCATGTCTTCTGTCACAGAATGTGTCATGGGTGTCAAGCACACCTGTAAGAAACCCTGATGGCTTAGTGGGTTACATGTTGGACTGCTAACCTTAGGGTCAGCTGTTCAAAACCACCAGCTGCTCCACTGGGAACAAGACGAGGCATGCATGTCTATGTATGTCTTCATCCAACCCGGTGAAGGCTTGGAGATCAAAAAGGGAATTTTCCTTACGGTGAATTCTACCCCAAGATTATAAATAGACGTGTTGCCAGAACTCTTTTCCTTTCCGCCCCCTCCCCTCCCCCTGAACTCTTTCTTCTCTTCCCATCAACCGACCTTCTGCTTCTGGGGTATAAGATTGCAGGAATCTTCAGTCTCTTGCATCACCTACAAATGGTTGTCTTGGCAGCCAGCTCGATCAGGTGAGCCAACTTCTTCAAGGGAACCTCCCTTAAAAAAAGAGAGAAAGACGTCTGTGTGTGTGTGTGTGTGTGTGTGT
>PVJH01007838.1:0-89715 GCA_004026705.1 Nesogale talazaci
CTCAGAGACCACAGATTTGGGTGGACCCTTTTCTAGAAAAGGAGTCATAGTTGCATAGTGTGTCACATGTTGGGATGCTAACCACAAGTTTGGCAGTTCAAAACCACCAGCTGCTCTGTCCTGTAGCGCTGCTAAGAGTTAGAATCTATTCAGTGGCAGAGCATTTTGATTTTTTAAAAAGAAAACTAAAGGACCCCAAGTGATTTGGTCGGTTATACATGAGACTGTCAACTCAAAGTCTCAAAGTGGTTTAAACGTTTCATGGGGAAAAAATGAGGCTGTCTACTCCCATAGACACTTAAAGTATCCGAAATGCTACAAAACAGTTCTGCTCTACGCTGAGCTACTGAAATCTGGTGGGGCAGCCTCGTTCTGTACTGCACTGTCTGTGGCTGGAGTTTTCATAAGCTTTTGACAAGTGTCTCTCTTAAGGAGCAGGTAAACAGTCATCCATTGATTACAAGTGGAAATAAAACATCTAACCTCCTCCGTAGCGTTCATTCTGACCCATTGCAGCCCTGCATAGGATTTCTGAGGCTGTGTAAATTGTGATGGAAGCAGGCAGTAGACAAGCTTATCTTTCTCTGTTGAATGAATGGCTTTGGGTTTGAACCAGGGCCCTTAAGGATAGCCATCAAATGTTTACCTGACATCACTGCTAGGCCTGATAACTGATTGCAAAGGAATGTTTAAACATCTTTAGTCTAGAATAAACACATACTTCAAATAATCCAACAAAAAACATAATAAGGAAGGTTATAATAGTACTTTCAACTTTTGAAAATATTAAATTCATTATCTTCTCTCATATATTTTGCTTTGAATTTTTATCCTCTTCTAAATTAGATTTTTTATTCTTTTTCTACCTAAAATGTTTTGACCCTACAAGAACATATATGGCATCAAGAACAGTTGTTTTTGTAAATGCACCACAAACTCATTTGAATTCCTTGCAACAGAAAAGATAAAGTGAATGATAAATGCAAATATTCCACACATTTAAAAAATTTACTGTCCTGGTAATTATGACACCTTTTAATGATCTGTGACATAAAATTCTTGAATGTCAAGTCATACATACTCCATATTTTTTTCTTTTGTCTGCAAAACAAATAATTTATAGGACAGGAAATATATGGAAGTGTAATCTGTCAGGTCTAAAAGTTCTCAAAAGATTTATCAAGTTCTACTTGTACTGCATTAATCAAAGTATTAGGGAAAGCAAAATATTTATGCTCTAAGCCACTGGTGAGCTTTAGGCAGAAAGTGATTAACAAGGCAAAAATTCTCTCCTCAATGAAATACTGGTCTAGATTAAGGAAATGAGGAACCCAAGCCTATACCTAATTATAAAGCACCGAGTTTAACAAAAAAAATATACCCAGAATGCTATATATCACTAGGGCAAATGTATGCTTCAGTTCATGGTTTAAAATGATATGTCGTTCTCGATTCCTCTCATTAGCAATCTAGATTCTACATGTCTTTTTAAAATATGGTGAGGCATGAATGATTTAGTATTAGAATTCCAATCCTCCATGTATGAAATAGAGGTTTTGTTCCTGAAATATTTACTTGCCTTCTGTCAATGGCAGCCTGAGAGTTCTACGCTATTGAAGAAGTTTCAGGGGAATTAAAACTAAAGCAGAGAGTGGGAAATGCCTGGTAATCGACTTCTGTCAATGAACTGCCTAAAACCTTATAGGCTCTATTGTTTGATGGTTTGAACTTCAGTTGATCATGAGGTTCAATAGCATTTTGCTCTCTTATACATGCAATCCATGAATTTGGGACCAGCATGATGGCAACTGAAAAGGAGTAGCAAATCTGTTATTAGATTACTTCATCTTTCTTCATTTTATTCAGCTTTTAAATTGAATCATCTTCGAAGATATGATTTCAGAAATAGTAGTTTAGTTATATATTTTTTACTACTGCAATTAAAGAAGAGCAATGATTCTTGAGTTATGGTAAATTTCATGAATATTTTAAATTTCTGGACAACCAGAATCCAAATACATTGCCATAGAGTCAATGTCAATTCATGGTGAACTTTAGAACAAGATAGAACTGTCTGAGATTCCTAGGCTGGATACCAGCACAGAAAGCCCAAGCTTTCTTCTGAGCAGCAGCTGTAGATTGTGAGCTGTTGACTGGTACTTTCTGGACAGAATAAATTTAAACTGTGGTTATTAATATTGTTTTTGAGTGCATTTGTGTGAATTGTTAAAGCATCAAAAATCTTTTTAAGCAAAAATGCCACTGAGTGAGAAACTCACGTTGGAGAATGTGACATTATCTAAATTGCCCAAAGATACATTTACTTTGCCTACAGGGTTGCTGTGAATCAGAATTAACTCTATGACAGTGAGAGTTTGAGTCTCTAGTACCTGGGCAATTTGGGAAATTGACCATTACCAGTGGGTGGAGGTGGGCAGGATGTGTAGATAGTTGCATTGTAATACATTCAATAAATTTGAGTGGGGGAAGCTTCTATGCAACCAGTACCCTCCTTACAGTGGAAGATCTATGATATTGAATGGGTTTCAGGGAAGCTAACACTAATGAAGATTACAGAAAACACCTCCTGATCTATTTCTGAAAATCAGTCAGTAAGAACCCTATGTGTAACATTGGTCTGAGTCTCAGTTGAAGTGAGCTACAACAGTATTTGGTTCAATTATGCAAGGTTGACATGAATTAGTTTTGTGGATATCAATGTAAACCACAATTATTGTTGTTATTTTACCATCTATAAAACCCTATATAAAGGGTTTTAATCATCTCAACACCTGTATACAGTAGGCATTATGGTTTCTTTCCAAATTATTTACAAATTTATTATAACCCAAGTCATTGCCACCTCTTCCCTGGAATGCTGTGCTGTCTTCCTTTCTCTCTCTCTCTCTTTAAATTAAAAATCATTTTATTGATGGCTCATACATCGTTTTTCACAATTCATAAATAAACATACTGTGCAAAGCGCCTTCACATGTCCGCTGCTGTTATCATTCTCCAAACATCCACCTTTCCCCTTCAACCATTGATATCAGCTTTTTCATCCTTTCCCCTTTTCCCCTGCTCTCCCCTCCCCACCAACCCTCAATCCACTATAAATTATCATTGTTCTGTTATGTCTTACACTGTCTGACATCTCCCCCAACCCAGTCCCCTGATGCCCGTCCTTCAAATAGGAGCTTGTGTCTATATTTTTGCAGTTGGTTATGTCTCTCCACCCCACCTTCTCTCCACCCATCCAGCAGCTTCAATCTCACCACTGACCTGAAGGGTTTTGCCATGTCTCCAGCTCCCCTCTCCACCAGTGTACATTCTCCAGTCCATCTGCATTTGTCAGGTAGAGTTGGGACCATGGGGGTTGGGGGGAGGAAGGCTTCAGGAACTAGAGGAAACTTGTATACATCATCACTGCCCTGTTGCACCTTGACTGGTCTGCCTCCTCCCCATGACGCCCTGTAAAGAGGTGCCAATTACCCACCAGTGGACCTTAGGTTCCCACCCTGCTCTCCCCCTCATTCATAATGATGTGATTCTTGTTCTTTGATGCTCAAGTCTGCTCCTTTCAGCCCCTCTTGATCACACAGGCTGGTGTGCTTCTTCCATGTGGGCTTTGCTGTTTCTGCCCTGAATGGCGACTCTTTTATCTACAAGTCTTTGAGACTCCAGACATTCAATCATTTGGTAGCTGGGCATCATCATCTTTTTCTACTCTGTTTCCCTTTGTATCCATTTGTCTTCAGCGATCGTATTGGAAGTCAACTGGTTCATTGATTTTGATTTTTTGTTCTTTGATGCCTGATAGCTGATTGTTTCAATGCCTCATGGTCGCACAGGCAAGTGAGCTTCTTTTATGGTGGGTTTTGTTTCTCCTGAGCTAGATGGCTGCTTGTTTATGCTCAAGACTTTAAGACCCCAGATGCTATATCGTTTAATAGCTGGGCACCATCAGTTTTTTCGCCACTCTTGCTCATGCTCCCACATGTTCTCATTGGGTGCCTTGGGGATGTGTGCACAGAGTGATATGTCTGTCTGTCTGTCTGTCTGTTTGTTTTTTAACCTGTTTGATGGCTGTTGCCTAGAACTTTCACCAACTTGTGGCCATGCTAGCTGTTGTGCTTCTTCTGTGTGGGTGTGGTCTCCTCTCAGGTAAACTATCTATTGTTTATCTTCAGGTTTTTAAGACCCCAGAAGACATATCCTTTGATAGCTAGGTATCATCAGCTTTCTTCACCACATTTGCTTAAGCTCCCATTTTACTTCAGTGATTGTGTTGGGCCAGTGAGCCTCATGAAATACCAGATTCATAGAACAAAGTGTTCTTGCATTGAGGGAACACCTGGATGAGGGTCCACAGTCCACCTGCTTCCCTAATATTTGACCTATAAATATGTTCTTAAGTTTATTCCCACCTTATAATAAATAATTGTATCTATGTATGGACATGCCTATGTTTAGGCCTCTGTAATTGCCCCTTGCCTGCTAGCTCTTTCCTCTATTTCCTTCCATCTCCCTCCTGTCCCACCGTCATGATCCACCTTCATTGGCATTTCAGTGTTTCCTCATAGATTCATTGTCCTTGCTTAATCCCTACCAGGCCTCACAGACCCTCCTTTCCATCAATTTCGGACCACTTGTTGCTGCCCGGTCCATAAGTCTGTCCATGCCCCCTTCTCCCCTCTCCCGTGCCTCCCAGAAACCGTGAGACCTGTTATTCTTTACTCCTGCCTCTCTGACCAGGAGTGCTAACTCTTTGGTTTGGTTCACTTTTTTGGGGGGGGTCAGTCTGCAATGCTTCCCCACCATGTGACCCCCAAAGTGTCCTGTGTCGCTTCAGTAGGGATCCAGTGTGACCCGTCCTGTTGTTTGCCCAGTCCTTTCTGTGACCCATTAGGTCCCCAGAGGGGTGTAGTCCTCTGAGCATCACGTGTCAGCGTTGAGACTGGACCTGCTCTCTTCCTTTTCCTCCCTTCTTGTCTTTGTGTTTGTGGGTGTGGGATGCTGGCCCCTCCACCAACCTGTTCTCTGCCATACCCACTTCTAGATATGGGATCAATCTGACTCTAGTTGCGTCTGACTCTGTAGCTCTCTTTTCTTGCATCCTTCCATCCATCCATGCTGTCCTCATAGTTGGGTGCTTCGTAGTAGGATCTGCTCACCCACTCCAGTTTCTGTGGAGACAAGACCGGTACTCCCCCCTGGGTGGGTTAGTGCCCATTCCCTCTGTTATCCTTTCACTTTTGAACTCTCTTTTATCTCCCTGTTTCCTCCCCACACCCCTTCATCCTTCTCCCATTACTGTGTTGCACCCAGCATGTACCTCCCTGGGTTTGGTCCTCCCTCCTCCTCTTTCCCTACATCTTGGACCAACTGTTATGGAATAGGAGTCTTCTCTTTTATACTCACTATACTGTTTTTACTTACCTCAGGAGGCTCATGTGATTACTGTTTAATCATCTTTAAGTTCTTTTTTTTATTTTGGGTATAGAGCAGAGGAAGTCTGTACTTTACCCAGATTAGGTGTTATTGTTTGTGTTTGCTGAGCTCAAAGATTTATTACAATTTTGATAAATTATCTTTCTTCCACTAAAATAGATTGATAGCCAAAATATTATTAGTGATAATTATTTAGAGATAACATTGAGCTCAAAATAATTTTACTAGGAATGAACATAATATATTGATGTTTATAAGCTGTGCAGGGACCTATGTGGCTCTGTCACAATACTTCAAGTCAAATAGTTAAGTTGCAATTTATTGGTGCAGGAATCCATTTTTCCGTAATTTCCAATATTCTCTATCTTAGAAAATGTTGTCAAATGTTGTTAATAAAACCATTAAAACTATCTTTGTTTTAAAACAAATAATAATATATATATATAATTATTGTACAATGTATGTATTTCTAAATCATTTTGTGTATGTGCTAAATATCTGTTAAAGGACAACAACATTTAAAAAGCTATTAGACTAATGATAGAAAATTTGGCAAAACAGAAGAGACAGTTTTCAAATGTGATGTTCAAAGATGAAGGAATCACAATATTATTGACAAGATATATATATATATATATATATATATATATATATATATATATATAAAATCAACCCAGCATTTTTTTGGGGGGGGGCATCACTGCTCTCCGGTGGTGGGAGTAGGAGGCCCAGCCCCATTGCTGAAATTGAACCTCCGTCCCAGTGGGCCGCAGTCCCGCGCACAGCCACTACGCCACTGGGGCTCAGCCCTCAACCCAGTATTTTGGTAAAATAGTGTCCTACTAGAGAGAACCCAGTATGTGCAGTATGTGTTTTTCTGTATTTATTCTTGAAATGTCACTACTAGATGTTTTACAATATAAACAGCATAGTTTGCAAGAGTAATTGCCATCACCTCATTGTGCTGGCATGAATTTTATGTTAGAACTTAATAAAATTACTGGCATGAGGAATATGAATTATTTCTTCCTATGCACACAATGCATATATGAGAAAGTAGCCATGGGGTTTTGCTTATTATGTAAACCATTCTAGATGGTCATTTTCTTTCTTCTTTCTTTCTTTCTTTCTTTCTTTTTTACTGTGTAAGGTGTTATTTTTATGAAGAACATGTCTACTAGTAATAAATGCTTTGGGAATTGGATTAACTGAGCAGTAATTTCCTGTGAGGCAAGCAAGGCTTTCTTAGGCAAACAGAAGAAATGAAAGGAACTTCGCATGATACTATCTTATCCAAGACAATAGTTAGAGGTCAACACCACAGCTCAACTATCTTCAGTTTTGAAAAAAACAGTCAAATTAACAGTAAAAATAATGGCTATGAGTGACATAAAATAGCACAATGTCTCAATAAGATAACAATATGAAAATAGAATCTTACTTTCAACAATGAATCATTGTGTCTGTCAGGGGAAAAGTACTGACATATATTTGTGCAATGAAACAAGAAGTTATGTATGGTATTTATTAAAATGCTTTGATCCAATTTCAGGTGACTTCTTCCTGTGACATTCTATTGCTATCCATTATCAGTAGAGGGTAAATATTATTCATGCTATTCAGTGCTCTCAAGTCAGTCCTGACCTATATACAACAAACCAGGTCACTGTCTTCTTCAGATCTCCCCTTACAGTCATAACAATCCTGGGACTCATGGCTCCTGTCATAGAATCAATCCACTTTATGGAGGGTCTTCTGTGGCACTGATCACCTGTGGCTACATATTGGGCTGCTAACCACAAGGCTGGCAGTTTGAAAACCATAGGAAAATGATGAGGTTTTCACTTCCACAATGAGTTACAATCCTGTACATTCACAGAGGCAGACCTACTTTGCCCTATTGCATCACTATGCACAGAAATTGAGTCAAGGGCAGTGAATTCTACCTCACAAAGCATGATGGCCTCCAAAAGAAATGATATGAAATTCTGTTATCTTTGTTTCTAAGGACAACACTGGATGTATTTTACTAAGACGGAATTGTTTGTTCTTCTGGTAGCCCATAATGTATTCAATATTCTTTGAAACCACCATAATTCAAAGACATTACTAGTTCAAACTCAAATCTAAACCCACTGCCATCAAAGTAATGTTGATACTATTGGAGATTCAGAAGCTGCAATGCTTTAAGAGGGTAGATAGTCTAATTCAGTGGTAGGAAACTTTTTTTTTTCAAGTGGGTCATTTTTCTACTGTTTTTCACACAAAAAAATTTTGCTCATGGGTCCCATCACTTCTATTTTAGATTATCCATTATCTTAGAATACAGAAAATTAAAACATTATACAGCTGGGATATTTCAGTATACCTTAAATATAGAATTACAAATTTATTATCATCAAATATTTACAACTCAAAATAAATCATAGAATGAAGCAGAAAAGTAAATACCATGTAAATAGTATGAATCTTTATTTAATTAAGGACATTTAATCATTTTAACGGCTTCCTTGATGCTGTTTCAGTTTGGGTGATAATTAGTTGTTTTTAAAAGAACACATGATTCTGAATTTTCGTTTGCTAATGTGTTTCACAATGAGTTCAGAATGAATTTCATTTGGGAAAATACCTGTTCACATGAGCAGCTGGACCCAAAAGCTGATAGTAAAAAAAAACCAACTTTCTTTACTGAAGTGATGCCAAACATGCAGCTATCATGCTTAAGTGATTTTCATCAGTGGCTTCAAGTTGTCTTCTTAAAGTCTTAAATGTCTGTCCAAATTGCTGAGTTTTTGAAGTCAATTAACTCCATATCCAGATTTTCAATTTCTTTGAAATTGAAATATTGCAGGTCCAACACATTGTCCTCCATTTCATCAGGCTTAACATAAAATTAAATATAGGATGAAGGGCTTCAAAGTTCTGAAATTGGGTTTCAAATTCAGTTTGAATAACATCTATATAAGTTTTAAGCATATCTACTTCTGCATTTGTAATGGCTTTATGGGGTTTCATGAAAGGAAAATATTTTTTTTTTCACTAAGTCACCCTGGAATAGACTATCTTATAACAAAACTTTTCCATTCTTCTAAAAGTTTGAGACTTGTCTGGTCCTTGCCCTGTGCACACAAATTTAAATCATTGAAGTGATTAGTAATATCTGCTAAGAATTTTAATTTAAGATGTCAATTTTTATCTTTGAGCTGAGGGAAACTTTCACCGATTTCATTCATAAATATTTCAATTGCATCAATGTATTCCACAAAGCAATTTAGAACCTTTCCTCTGCTTAACCAATGAACTTCAGCATGCATTAATAAATCACTACATTCACATTCAAGTTCTTCTAAAAATGTTTTAAATTTAATGTGACTCACAGCAGAACAAGGTACAATTGTGTTAGCAATTGTGTGTTAGTAATTTTAATCACTACTCTCATCACTTCATTTAACTCTTTTGAGGAGGCTTTTGCACATACATTTTCTTCATGAATTATACAGTGGACTGAAAGTAGTAATCTTTAAGTTCCTCCTACAGTAGGTTTACTAAGCCAGCATATTTTCCTAACATTGCTGTAGCCCCATCAATTGTGATGGAAAATAATTTTTTTATTCAAATCAACATTTCCAATTTTGGATTTAAAAATTTCTTGAATTTTCTTTAAATTTCAGTATCTTTCATAGTACCTAAGATTGGTGAAAGTATACACAACCCTTCCTACAGAACTGAAGAAGCAATACCTACATAACGAGCAACTCTTGCAAGTCTTGCAACATTATTTATGCCAGTACTTTCATCCACAGTCAAGTCCAACATTATCTATCTCGTTCAAGTCACACTACACATATTGCTTTTCATGTATCGTCTCAAAGAAGACAGTCACTGATAATCTATTGCTGATGGTTTTTTCATCAAATTGAAAGCACCCACTTTGATTCGTTAAATCATACTAATTAAGAATTTAGTGGATCACCAAAATTTTCCCATTGGGTCACTATGTGACCCACAAGTCATAAACAGCCAACCACTAGTCTAATCTTTCTCTCACAGAAGTGTTAGAGAGCTTGTACTACCAATTTTTAAAGCTGTTCAACACTTACCAGACAATACCACCAAGATTTAAGTCAATTAATCTAAGCTCATATGTATATGAAAGATGCTGCTTATTAATCAGGCTACCAGGAATCTTTGTATTTTTTGAATGAAGATGTACTCCCATGTAACACATACTAAAGGTAGCAATCTTTAATATATATTAGTATTACCTGTCCTCTCCTCTTTCAACAAGTAATGTTACATAATCTGTGTATCCCAGTTGTTAGTAAGGCTCACTTCCATACTGCTACATTACTTTACTTCATATAGTGCAGCTTCTCAAATGATTTGTATAACAAACTGGAGTTAAAAGATGCAGTACTGACACATATGATGTCTAATTTTAAATCAGACATTAGTCCTTTTATCTGCTTGAACAACTGCCTCTTGATCAATGTACAGGTTTTGGGTGAGCACAATAAAGTTTTCCAGAATTCCTGTCTTGCACAATGGTATCTATAGTTCATTATAGTCCACCCAGTGGGATTCCTTTGCATAGTCAACTAAATGCAGGTAAATAACTTTCTGATATTTTCTGCTTTTTGTTCAGATTCATCTTACATCAATAATGATATCTATCACTCTTCTTCCTCTAATGGATAGGGTCTGAATTTATGTGAGTTCATCTATTATGTTTTTCCACTATTTAAAACATCTTTAGCAACATGTTATTTGCAGGTTGTGGATGTTATTGATGTTGTTAGGTGGCTTACATATGATTCTAACTCATAACAACTCATGTAAACACTGCCTACCACTGCATCCTTCTTTCAATGCTATGTTCATGACCCATTGTTTCAGCTATTGGATCAATACTTTGCATTGAAGATCTTTCTCAGATTTTTGCCAAGCTTATACCTTATAAAGCATATTAACCTTTTGTAAGGATTGCTTTCTTGATAGTTTGACAAAAGTACATGAGAAACTTCTTTACATATGCTTCTAAGGAGCACTTTAGTAATATTTCTTCCATTGTCTTCTGTTCTAACACTCCATGTTCCTTGCGATCTTTTTTACCAACAAATAAGTTAAATACATGTTTCCTTATTTCCCACTTTCCCACATAGATGAAGTGAGTGAAAATAACATGTCTTTGAGATGTCAAACTATTTAGGAGATTCAAAATGCCATAACAAATCTGAGACGGGGTATATTATGTCAACTCTGGTATTCTCTATTCTCATCCAGGATGCATCTGAGGTCAGCAATGTTGGTCCATATTCCATGTTCTCTTCTTATCTAGCATGATTTCTAGAAGCTCCCTGTCAAAACACTACTATTACTACTTTTGATTATTTTTTTCAGAAAAATGTTACTTGTACGTAGTATCAATGAGACATTTTTCAGTAATTCTGCAATCTGTTGAGTCATCTTTCTTTGGAATAAGCACAGATATGTATCTTTAAACTCATTAACCAGACAGTTGTCTTCTAATTTCTTGGCATAGATTAGTGTTGGCTACCAGTTCTGTATCAATTTATTGATACATTTACATTGCTACTCTGTCAATTTATTTTGATTTGTTTTTTTGGGGAGGGGGAGGCATCACTACCCTCTGGTGGTCATGGGAGCTACCCAGCCTAGCTCCTGGAGAGCTGCTGATGGAATTGAACTGCCAAGCCCGTGGGTTGCAATTCCACACTCAACCGCTACACCACCGGGGCTCAGCCTATGCTGTCAATTTCTTGAATCTTGCCCCACTCCACAATTCTTTTGATGCACCTCCGTGGGTTTCTTCTTTCAGTGCCATTAGTTCTTCATCATAGGATACTCTTGACATGCTTGAATATTGACCAATTATTTTTGTCATGCTGATATATTCTAACAGTGGGCTTATGCATAGGAACAATTGTGAAGATGACCCAGCACTCTGCAGTGTTTAGATCTGTTGTGGGTCTCTGTGGGTTTGAACTGACTTTATGACCTTAAACAATAACAAACTGTCCTAAAAAGTAAAGATAGTGTTTCCTGTCAGAATACTTGTGAATTATGGTTATTTTAAAATCATATATATTGCATAGTAGCAATTCACAATTTTAGAAAAGCAGTAGGAATTTGAATCTATTTTCAGGTGAAAGATCTTTCGATTTAGTTTAGAATACTAAATAGAGATAGCACAGTTTTGACTATTAAATCATAAAACTGAGCATCTGAGAACAGCATCAGTAAGTTATAAATTTTAACACTATGCAGTATATACTGAGAACAATATAAAGTAAACTAAAAGTCATTGCCATTGAGTAGATTTGGACTCCTGGGGACCCTGCAGGATAGGACAGAAGAGTCCATGTGAGTTTCAGAGACTATACCTCTTGATAGGACTAGAAAGAAAGCTCCATTTCTCTTCCAGGGAGCAACTGGTGGCTTGAGCTGCTGATCTTGCAGTTAGGCATGCAGTGCATAACTTCTATTCTACCAAACCAGTCCAAAAAGCAGCAGCATAGTTCTATTGTCAAATACTTAACTTTCCATTGATTCACAATTGATGCCCATGATCTATTAAATTATATATTATATTCAGTAAATCTGTTTCAAAATACAATGTTAGAAACAAAGATGTCATTTTGAGAACTAGAATATGTAGAAGCCAAGTTTCAATCACTTAACATATTTTCAAAAGCTGAACACTGAATAAGAAAGATTGTATAAAATTAATACATTTGCTTTATGGTACTGCTGAAGATAACTACTGTCAGAATACTTCTTTAAAGCAAGGATGGCAAGATTTATTCTCCAGCACCTTGGACATGTTCAAGGGAGACCAACCAGGTCACAGGACAAGAGAAGGAATATCATGGTTGATAAGGCAGTTGTTTTTCAATGATTAAGCTTTTTAAATGCTTTACTTTTAGATAATATATTTTACCACTAATTCATACTATATTACTTTATTTATATCACACTCTGATTTTTTCAGGTTACTTGCTTTCCTAACACATTGTTTTCAACCCCATAATATTTTTTTTCATAAAATGTTTGTGAAGGTTTTCTCAAATCAAAGACCTTGGATTTTCTTGTTTTCTCCTCCCCCCCCAAATAAAACAACTTTAAAAATTTTCTATACTAGTTTTACATAAATAGATTAATTTGCTAGAGAGTTTGTTTCAGACCCACTGACAATTCCTATTTTCTTTTCTGATGCTCAGAGATTTTAGCTTATTTGAGATTTAAAAGGTCATCTGTGGCACCAAGGCCTCCAGAAAATGTCTGGAACTGTTGATGGAAAGGATTTTCTTGTTTTCGTAAGAATATTTATCTTTCAGGATTTTTATTATCTTTGAAATTTATCTTGAAGATTCTAAATTCTTTTTCCATAGTCAGACTCTGTCATAGGCTTTCTCTAAGATACCTATGTAAATTCTTCTTCAATGGTAGTGCTTTATTGGAAGCTTCCTATCACTCATAGAATCACATTGTATTATCACATTGAATTGTAAAAAATTCAACTGATGTGATAAAACAGAAAAAAATGCTAAATTGAGCAACTATTGAAATTAAGATGTCTTTTTTGCTGAGACAATTTAAGTTAGAACACATTCATAGTTTGGTTTCCAACCAGTCAACCTAATTAGCATCAAGTTAACTCATACTTATCCTATATGACAAATATGTGTGTATAACTATACACAAACATATATGCATTTTTGACATCAGTTTTTCCTACATTTTAAAATACAGTATAATAGAAGCAATGTAGTGGCTTCCCATAAGTGAGTCCAGGGTGACTCAGAACCACTCTATGCTCTTATTATAGTAAGGAAAATAAAACTATCACTGTCATAAGTGGTAAAAGTTTTTAAAAATGAAGTTTAAAAAATATAGTAAACAAGCAAATCAAAATGTAAAATAATAACAAATGTGCAACCAATAGCTAGCGCTTTGCAAAATAATTTAACTTTTATACTAACTACTATTATCTGCATTTTTTCCCAAAGTGGGCTCTACTCCAATGTGGGGTAGGCCAGAGCTCGCAATGCAGAGGCGCTCGCTTTTCCTCAGTTATGAGTTATAGCACAAAAGTGGCTCTTTGCCATCAGTGTGCTGACTAATTTTTTTCCCTGAAATAGGAGTTTTGGTCACCTAAGTTTGGGAATCTATGTGAGGAGCCACTGTGCACATTAATAAAGATCAAATGTTTATATGTACAAGCTTTCCCAAAGGAAAAATAAGCTCAAATTATTTTCATTAAATTAATGGATCATGAGTTAGCCACAGTATAAAGATTTTATTATAAAAGCAAGAGAGTCATATTTAATAAACTGTGGTTATTAAATTATAATAATGTAATGGAAAAGCAAAATAGAATCACCATTTCAAGCTATTAACAAATTTCTGTTATTCTTTATTCAATTTCCTACTCTAATTCAGTTTGCCTATCATAGAAATGATTATTGGCTTTACAAAGCTTTCATTGAAATGTAGGCATAAAGAAAAAGAGAATCACAATAGAAAAAGCATCTGTAGTTTCCCTTTTACTTGTTCCATTCTTCATGATGAATAGAAGCAAGCCAAAGAACTAGCCACTATCAATATATTTTAGCTGCTATTTACCATATGGGACAGAATAAAACTATGCCAAAGCTATAAATCTGCACTTAAGTAGACTCCCACTTCTCTCCCATGCCAAGTATTGCTTCTTCCATATGCATAGGTAGAATACTATAAAATACCAATTTTATGAAAACACACAAATGATATGATTCCATTTGAAAGGCTTTTCTTAGTTATAGAAAAATATATTAGCTTCTTTTATAAAAATCAGTGTCAATGATAGTGCGATCATAAAACTAGGAGGGTAAATCAAATGTATCACTACAAGACCAGAAAAAGCATTAGATATATTTAAAAAATGAACAATTAGAGGAAGATGTTATTATTTTATCACATATGCTCCATCTTAGTCAATTCACTTCTATAGATGGTCTGTCGATTATTCTAACATCCCTTAAATATTTCTTTGTTCTATTAACATAACTATGCTAGCATCTCTGATGGATGCAAAATGTATCCCTATTGTATGCTGTATTAGTCCGGGTAGACTCGAGGAACAAATTTCATAGTCACGCATATAGGTATAAGGAAAGGGGTTATATACAAAAGGATTGTGACACTAAGAAGGCATCCCAGTCCAGTCCAGTGCAAAGTCATAAGTCTGATATTAACCCAAAGGCCTGAAATCAGTCTACAATGTCTCCTTCCGACTCACAAAGTCACAGGTCAGTGGGTGCAGAATTCTGGCACTGGCAGGGGTCTCCCCATGGCTCCTCGCTTCCAGGGCTCAGGGTCCATCAACAGCATGCTGCTCCAGCTTCAGAGGTCTGGCTCCATCAGGGCAAAGCCGTGTATTCTCTCCACAGGCTCCTCCAGCTTCTCAGACGCTGCCATCTTATCTTTTCTGTGATTCATCATCTCTGAGGCTAACTCCCAACAACTGGGGAAGATAGCTTTTCATCTTCACGAGGGAAATATTGCGAGATTTCCCACAAGTCTCAGGAGAAAGCCATGCCCACATAGAGGCCTCACTGGCTACTCAATGGCTATCTCCAGTATAACAGGCTAGACTCCACCCCTACATTTCAATCATAAAATTAACATAAGCACATGACTCCCACAAATACTTTTTAAAATTTGCAACAAAAGGCTATTTGATGCTGAGGGGTGGGGGTGAAGCAGAATGTTATAGTTGAGGGATCGTTTTTCCAGTGAAGCCCTCATAGACAACTCCTGCTATATTCAAACAGCAGACATGGCATTGTGATTAATAGAAGAAAAAGAAATACCTCTGCCTTAAATTTAACTAGAACAGCAAATCCTCTCAGATATCACTGTTTTGTTTTTAAAAATTCCTTTTTTTCCCCAACAAAACATTTTTGGGGGAGCTAACACATCATATATATTCATAGTTCAATCACATTAAGCAGTACAATTGGCATCACAATCAGTTTCAAACATGATCTTCCTTCTGGAACTCCTTGACATCAGCTCCTTTTCACCACCTCTTCCCTATGCCCTTCCCCACTAGAAAATCGGATTCTTTTGCTGACTCAATAGGTTCATCATTCCTGGGTTTCATACACTGGAGAACAGAAAGGCGTCTGACAAAAGTTCAAAAAGGCCAGCCCCAATGATAAAACATGTCAAATATAAATCCTAATATGAATAAACTAAAACTACAAAAATACAGAGAATGTCAAAAACCAGATCAGACCAAATGTCCATCAAGGGAGAATCAACTGACAAAATTTTAAGTGTTCTGAATGGATTTTTTCTTAAATAAGAGAATTCTGTGCAGTCATTCACTGATCACAGAGATAGATTTAACTATATATTGATAGATAATATTATGAATAAATGTATAAATATGTATATACATATATTAATTAAAATAAACATGTACATAAGTGCAATAGAATACTAGTAACAATAATTTTTGACATGTGTGTATCAAAAGTATGTGTTGAGGTCACTTTGAGAAAATATTTAAATTGTGAAAAAGAAAGGTTTTAGAAATAAATTTAACTTACTCTCTTATTTATTGGAGAAAATTCAGAAATAAAATAATCTGTAAAATAATGACTAATATGAAAAAGACAAAGGAAGGACAGTATCTTATCTTGCAAGAGTAAGTACTTCTGAAAATATTAAGTGGTCAATTATGCCAAATAAATTACAAAAACAGAACATTACCTGCTATATATGAAATGTGGGGTTCTTCAGTAGTGCTAGAGACAGAAAATATGATCTTTGAAACTTTGGCAATGAGAAATCCAATTGGAGATTGGAAATTGTGGAAGCTTGTTGTGATTCAGTGAAACAATGTGGTATATTTATTTCATTATAGATGTTTATGCGATGTGGTGGTGTTTCTAATTTAAGATGCAAAATTCACGATTTCACTAATGTGACTTTATACTTATAGAATTGACCCCATAGAGAAATAGATGATTTGGGAAATACTAGAATTGTAGAAGGATGTAGCCGAGGAAAGACAATAATCTGGATAGTACAGAAAGATAGAAATGAAGCAATAGGAGCACTGTGTCAACTATAAGAAACAAAAAAAGATGGTAAATTTCTGTCAATGTAAGGAGGTTCTCTATTGCAGTTTTATTTTTCCATTTATTAGTTTAAAAAGTAACAATACAAATTTTATATTTACCTTGCAGTAAAATATGAGAAAAAGAAGAATATAAAAGAGAAGAAAAGAAGACGTTTTGCTGCTGATGATTTAAAGAAAATGCCAATAGAAAACAAAATAATATTTAATACAATATCAGCTTGTAAAAAAGATTATGGCAAAAAGAAAGCTTAGTTAAGGGTAAGATGACTGAACCACTGATCAATGAAGATCTCGTTGTAGAGGTGACTCTTGGAAGCAATCACTAGATGACAAAAATGAGCTATTTGAGAATGATTACTTTGGAAGAGAGAACAACAGTACAAAAGCTAGAAAACACAATTCTACTATGTTGTATGGTCAATATGAGTAAGACTCCACTGGATGGCAACTAAAAAGAAAAGAAAACAACCACAACAACACAACAAAACAAAACAAGGTAAGCTATTGTGGCTGCAGTAAATGCAAAGTGCTGATGATTGGTAGGAAACTAATCTAGAGAAGTTTTGTCCATTGTTAGAAGAAAATAAGTTGGTTCAGAAGCGTAGAGATTCTATACACAGCCAAAGGAAACACTGTCTAGTCTGTGTTGTGTGGTTGGTTTGTTGGTGTACATCACTGCAACCACCCTGACAACCCATCTTGTCGAAGGCCTTTTTCTCTTTAGCTGCACCTCCACTTCACCAAATATGAAGTTCTTTTCCAGGGACTGATTGCTTTTGAAAAAATGCCCAAAGTAGATGAGATCATGTTTCTCCACCCTTACTTTTTATGGGTATTCTTTCTAGCTGTTCTTATTCCAAGACATATATGTCTGTTCTTTGGGCAGTCCATGGTACATTCCTGCAGTCCAAGATTCTTTTCCAGCAACATAACTCAAATGTATTGATTCTTCTTTGGTTTCCTTATTCAATTTGAAATGTCACATGATGTAAATGTGATGCACCTTGATCATCAAAATACCATTCTTGCTTTTCAACTCTTTAAAGAGTTTGTGTACAACATATTTACCCAATACAGTGCATCATTTGATCTTGTGATTGTTGCTTCTGAGCATTGATTGTGCACTCAAACAAAATGAAATACTTTACAACGTCTATCTTCTATCCTTGACAAATTTTGATAGTTTATTGTGTTACCTGCTGGTCCTGTTGTGAGCATTTTGTTTCCTTTCAATTGACTTTTAATTCAAATTGATCTCACCACAAATGCTTCAAGTCCTCCCCACTTTTAGTAAGGTAGATTGTACCACTGCATATCAAATACCGGTAATAAGATTTCATCCAACCCTGATGCCACATTCCTCTGACTTAGAAATCAGCTTCTCTGTTTTCTCAGTATATAGATTGCATAAAGATGGTAAAGAGACAACCCTCATGCATGTCTTTCAAAAATTTCTATTAAAAGATCATTTTATTGGAGGTTCTTAAAGCTCTTAAAACAATACATACATAAATTGTATCCCTGCATACTTGCACATATACTGTTGTCATTATTTTCTAACTCTTTACTTTCTATTTGAACCTTTGGTGTCAGCTCTTTTTCCCTCTCCCTCTTCCCCTCCCATGTTTGTGACCTCTTGATAAATTATAAAATATTAATTTTTCATATCTTACACCAACCAATGTCTCGCTTCCCCCTGGATTTCTCTTGTTTGGGGATGGTCACTCCACCTTTCACCTTCCTTCCTGGTGTCGCTACTCCCAATGCTGTCCTTGGATCCTGTGTGTCCTCTGTTCTCTTCTCCTATCTGTACCTGTGTACGTGCTCCTGTCTGGTTGACAAAGAAAAGCAACACTGGGGTCATGATAGTGTTGCGTGAGGAAGTCTTAAGGACTAGAAGAATATTGTGTTTTGTTGGTGCTGTACTTCTCTCCTGGGATGCCCCATTATGTACAGATGGTTCTGGGGTCCCTGCTTCAACATCACTCATTCTCAACAAGTTTTTTGTTTGTCTTGGGTCTTCTGGTGCTTGTCCTCTGATCCCATCAATACCTCATGATTGCACAGGCTGGTATGCATCTTCATTCGGGGCTATTGCTTCTCTAATAGATGGCTGCAAGTTTAACTTCAAGTTTTTGAATCTCAGTTTCTATGTCTTTTGATAGTCAGGCACCATCAGCTTTCTTCCCCACATTTGCTAATGCACCCATTTTTTCTTCACTGATTGCGCCAGGAAGGTGAGCATCACACAACGCTAGGTTTTTAGCACAATGTGCTGTTGCATTGAGGCAGGGCTTGAGCAGAGGCCCAAAGGCTAGCCTCTACCGCAGTGTATTGCCCATGCAGCATCCCTTTGTTCTGTTTGCACAACTTTGTCTTGACTATGATTTGATGTAACTTCCTTCTTCAGGTCAAAGCTTTGAAAGGACTAGTCCTCGAAGGGCTGGATTGCTCCCTTTGTAATTGAATGCTGTAGACAGAGGGGTTTGCTCTTGCTAGTTTGGATCCTCGATTAGACTCACAGATCCAGTTACCATATTTGTTTGCCCCAAAGTTATGTAAAAGAGAAGCCTTGAAATTGATGTATGACCCTTGAACTAGGAACTTGCCTGAACTTGAACTTGTCTATTTCTATAATTGTAAGAGCCATTTAGTTATAGCTACAGTTATAGTTAGATACAGTTTTATAGTAAATTATAGTTATAAAATACATATATATTTGTACAAAAATACATATGAAATATATATTTTGAAAATTTCGTTGTGTTCTCAAGCCCACCTAGCTAGCTTGCTCTATCTATCTATCTATCTATCTATCTAGAGAAAGAACATAAGAGAATAGGATTATCCATGGAGCAGATTAGAATTGCTTGTGGGTTTTACATGTATATAAATATTTGCAGTACCAAAATGTCACCATCTTTCTCGCACATTGTGGAACTTCCAGATTTAAAGTTAGCAGCCAAGTGTTTAACAATCATACCACCATGGATATAGTATATATGTTTATATTTGTGTTCATAGTTGTTATAGTTATGGTTACAGTTATACTGTCTCTTTGTGTATATGTATATTTATGTTTGTATTTATATTTAAATTATCCTTATAAGAATAAAAGCATATATATACATTCACTTAACCATAAATTGACTTAAATATGATCATAACAGATATAAAACTCTTATGCTTGAGACATAAAAACAAAAGTATATTATATTTCTGAATTTATCATATTGAGAGCTTATAGAAGTTAGACATTATGTGAAATCATATTATTCATTTGAAACATTTAAAAATAATTTTAATACTTTCTGCATATGTAAATTGAGTATTTTAAGTTTCTAATAACTCTGTGACTATAAGAAAATGGAGAGAAAAAGAATGAAATGCTTCTGTTTCTGAATGGTAGAAGAACTGAGTTGTAAATGAGGTAGCAGAATTACTTATAAAAAACTCTCAAAATAGGTTACTTTTTAGATATTGGGAGTAATTGAAGGTTGTTTATGATGACAGTATGTTTTGATAGTGCAGCGATACAAAGAATTTAATTCAAAAATTCAATGTAGATATTGTTTAATTTGCTTTCCCAATGATCATTTCTTACAGCTCTTAAAATGTATTATTTCAGTAGCCTGTTTGAAGATTTCAAATTTCATTACTGAAATTAACATGAATATTTATGAGAACTTCAAAAATATGTGGAAATATTACAGAAACTTTGGATTGCATTTTTGTTAAGTTTCTGAATCGCCCTTGTGTAATAAAATTTTTCCTAGAAATTCTCAATTTGCTGTCTAAATACTTTTAGTTATACAATTCCTATAAATATCAATTAATATAATTTCATTAGAATAAACCAACATAGAAATTAAATGTCCTCTAAGATTTATATTAGCAAACTTACATAACAACCTAGTGGGTATGTGATCATGTACATGACTGAGGAGAGACAGTATTTAATGGAACTATATTTAGTAGACAAGTTTAGATTTATTGCTACATTCTTTGAATGCACATTGGTAACATCTGCTGATACATATATAATTAATATTATGCTCATAGTGAAGTAACTGTGGTGATACAATCTTCAAACACAAGCAAGCAATAAAGTATATCTTATAAATATATAAAGAGATTTAAAATAAGTATTAAAAAGTATTTTTCATAATTCACTACTTAACATATCTATACTTTAAGACAATATTTATTAAATTACATTTCTCACACTTATCTAAAGCTTCAGTATAATAAAATGCTCAGTATCACAGATGATGCGCTAATTCATGGT
Organism: Nesogale talazaci; assembly: GCA_004026705.1. NCBI lineage: Eukaryota > Metazoa > Chordata > Mammalia > Afrosoricida > Tenrecidae > Nesogale > Nesogale talazaci. The sequence continues at coordinate 20,895 of PVJH01007838.1, forward strand.
GGACAAGATGAGTAGCACCCAAAAGGAAAATACTTTCAGAAAAGTATCTCTTTTCAGACACAAATTAAACTTGCTAGGAAATACAAACATAGGACTGTAATGACATATTGTTCATACTTGAATAAAATAATACTGAAAAAAAAAGAAAATATGAATACAAATGCAAACATTCTATTAAGCTAAATTTCATGTTTTTACAATGACATTTATTTTGTTGGGATATTACACAGTGATTATACTTTGTAGAATTTTTATAAAAATTCCATGGCATATCCTTATAAAACAATTGCCTTAAAAACTAAGACATTTATAGATTCTGTAAATAAATCACTAATATGAAAAATATTCATTCAAAAGAGAACTTCTGACATTTGTAACTATTTTCCATAAAGAACAACCTAGAAATAAACATCTAAATTATCTGTACTGACTGCTAGAAAATGAATTCTGCTTCACAGTGACTCTATATAGGCTATATAGGCAATAGCCTCATTTTTCTCCTGTGGAGTGACGTGGATATTTGAAACACTACTCTTGTGGTCAGCAGCCCAGTGCTTACCAGAGATACCACTAAAGCATCTTATGCATTATTTGAAGCCTGTTACTTGGCTTTGAGATCCTTAATAATATTGAAAATTAGTTAGCTAATCTCATTTATTTTAAGAGTAAACTTGACAACCCGATAAAAATCCTACAAAATTCAACCTTAAAGTCTGTAATCTCATGCTGTGATGTACATGAGAAAACACATAAACTCTGATATTATGCCTAAAATAATATCATGCAATTTGGAATATGACTTTAACAATGATAGCTTAGCCTATTATTTGGGAAGGAATGTTCAACTACTGAGAGGTACAAAGTAATACAATGCAGTTAATTATTTTATGTGTCATATATTTAGGCATAAATCTATTGTATGAGTATTGAAATCTATTGTAACATAATCACCTTACATAACACAATCTAATTTTAATCAATTAATCAAATGAGGTCATCTAAATATAGTCTAGATACTAAACCTTATCATTTCATATTTATTAAAGAACAATGAACACACGCGCATAGGAACATGCGAAGATAGATGCCATGTGATGATTTACAAATAGCTAAAAGTTGTCTAGGATTACTGACAAGCCAAAAATCCATTAGATTAAAATAATGATTTGGATTTTTGATCTCTTGAACCAGGCAAAAAATACTTCTTCTCTTCTTAGCACTACTTACAGGTGGTGTTTGTGTAATAGTATCACTACCCAATTAAGATAGTGGTGCTTCTGTGAATTTGGAATAGATTACTTAAATGAGGACAAAGGATATACAGGAAACAAAGCACTTCTGGAAAAGAGGGTAAAATACATTCTAAAACTTCTTAGCTTTATTATCATTGTGTATAGCACTGGCAAGGAAACAAGCATTTGAATCTTGTTAAGAAGGTTTATATATATCCATGTATGTGTATCCATTCATGGAATTCAAATGCAGAAGAACTTGCTGCACAGAAGAAGGGGCCTGCAGCATCCTAATAATTGTTCTTCTGCTTTCTCCTTCTGCGGACACCAGGGAGCCAACCCAGTTTGTTGAGGGCTTTCAATAAAAATTAAAACACCATGGTCTAAATAAAGTGAAAAACATTACCATAGATCATTAATTAAAAACTACTTCAGAAGAACTCAGAAATTATATTTATGAGACAAAAGGCTCTAAATTAGTTAAATTTTCAAAGACAACATCAGAATTAAGGAAGTGTATGAAAATTATGTAAATAAATAATAAATAAGAAAAATGCATGCTGAAAAGGAAAAAAGGACCAAATAGAAGTTAAAGAATTGAAAAACACAGTGAGTGAAATGAGCAATGAATTAGAAAGTCAAATAATAAATTTGCCCTGACAGAAAGAGAACCAACAAGTCTAAATATATTTTCTTTAATTTTAATGTTTTAGAATTATGTATCATTAACTAGGAGCTGTGATGGGATAGTGAGTTATGTATTACTTTGCTATCCACACACTGTGCCCAAGTAGAAAGGTGAGACATTCTCTCCTTTAAAGCATTTCCACCGAGAAACACAGAAGGGCACTTCTCCTCCGTCCTCTGGAGTCACTGTGAGTCGGAATCAACTTGACTCTAATGAGGAGGGAGTGTAGTGTGGAAGAAGGAAGTGAGTGAGTGATGTACCTCTAAAGGAGATTTAGTAGCATAGTGGATTATCTGTTGGTCTCAGAGTCAATGGTTCAAATCTAGCAGCTGATGGATGAGAGGAAGATCAGACTATCTGCTTCCTTAAAGATTTATAGTCTTTGAAACTCACAGTGGCTGTTCAATACTGTCGTACAGGATTTCTGTGGGCTGAAATTGATTCAATGATAATGATGCTTTTCACTTTTAAATCATTAATGGAAACATTTTATGTTGAAATCAATTTTAAAACTTTAATTTTATATATTATTTACTGTTATTAACAGAGAAAAATGAATGAACACTGCCCCAGAAACCTGTAGATCTCATAGAGTATTCCTCCATGTATGTCTTATCTGGGTCCCCTGAAGATTGAAGAGTAAAAATAGAGTAGAAAAGATATTTGAGAAAAGCTCCTAAATTACTGAAAGTAGGTGAAAAGTGCGAAGTTAAACCTTTATGAGTCTTCATGTGTTCCATGTGCGAAAGCCTCCAAGATATCTAAATCCAAACACACTGTATTCACACTCAAAAGCTAAAAACAAAGACATAATTTTAAGCCATCAAGAAAAACAAATTTTCCAGTAAATATGACTCAATAGATAGACTTTCAATATTCTTATAAGCACCATAATTCAAATGCATCTTTTCCTTTTGGATCTCCCTTATTGATGGAATTAAATAAACATTAATACTAGAAACCAATGGTCCTGAAGACAAGAAAATGCTGTGGACTCTGAGATGAAGATTTATCTGGAATAAAACCTATGGAAATTAACTGGATGAAATTTATAAGACATCAGTTTAGAAAAAATTCTTACTGATATATACTCAATTAGCCATTTCTAATAACATACATAAAGCAGTCCCAATACATGCAGTTGATAGAAAATATGTAAATGAGATACTAAAATAATTTCAAAAATATTATGGCTGTGATGTGCTTGCTTTGTAATGTGACTTTCTATACTTTATTAAACGATTTCTGGTGACCACCGACAATCACTTTTTGGAGTATATTTGTGTTCTGAAAAATATTGTAGAAACTAATAAAACAAATATTAAGGAATGATAGTTTCTAAATATATAGTATGAAAATATAGACCAAAAGCAAAAGGTGGAATTGGGAAAGAAGTGCTAATGCAAATGGTTTTTTATACACTTCTCAACAAGAATAGCCAAATCTAATATTGCTGTAGATTTGCTAATAATAACCTCTCTAATAACTTATTAAATGTTGAGTGATACTGCTAAGAAAGGTAACACATACAATATCATATAAGGATAGAAGGTATTCTTGGTGTAGCATTATTAACACTAAATAACAAAACAAACATTAACCCAATCCATTGCCATGGAATCATAATGATGATATGCAGGTGATTTATAGATGGTATGTGATAAATTTTGAGCAGTCCACCTTTCTCTCAAGAGTGGCTCGAGGCCATGTGGTTTACAGTCCAAAGCATATCATACAGCACAACCAGGCTTTTAAGGGATTTAAATCATAGCTTCATGGAAACTGACATGTAAATTCTTTCATGATCTCATCCTAAAATAATACAACCAGTCAATCTCAACTGGAGGTCTAATTTGTCATGGTCACTAGAGATCATATCAGACCTATAGATTAAAAGAAGTGAAAAGTGATCAGGCTATTCCACAGCTTTCCTAATCCCCTTGTGCCTTCTGAGTTCTTAAACCTTTGAAATCATTGAGAACATTTGACAGAAGGTTATTTATCTGCTTCTACTTTTATAATGCAGACTTGTGTTGGCTAAGGATGCTAAAAATAATATATTATATTGTAATATGATATTTATATTAAATGCTACTTAAACAAGGTGAGGAAGTGTGATACTCGTAACAAAGAAGCAGGAGTCATTCTTACAGATGGGAAAATGCAGAATAATTAATATGACCCACTGATTAGTGATTTTATATTTCAAATATCAATAAATTATAAAATTATCTGATTTATCATGCATCTTATTAAGATCAATATATTGAAATTCTTTTTTTTAATTGTGCCATGAATAGAATTTCTCAGAATTTCTGTTAGGTCTCTGCATCATGATTTTCCACCAGGTCACCCAAATTCACATATCTGTCCAATAATAATGACTGCTTTTTTGCTCCAGTACCTGTATCAATCCTAATTGGGTTTTAATTGCATGATTATTATATTGACTGTTTTGAAACAAGTCATGCATATTCACCATTGTTTCCTCCTGAGTGTTCCATTGCCACTCTCTTCTGTTCAAATTAATGGATACAGTAGATAACCTGGATGTGGAAAAGTCACTAAGTAAAGCTAAGATTCATCATTTCATTTTGTGGTCATTCTACTCTTGGAAGGACTTGCCCACTACGCAAGTTTAAGTTGGTTGCCTCTGACCAATCAAATGTACAAGATGGATTGACTAGTGTTCATGGTAATAAGTTGAAACATAGACAACTGTACAGGATACATAGGATGCATTCTGTCTTAGATAGGATCTCTGTGAATTGAAACTAACTCAATGGAACCTCTCAACAATAAAACGCATATCTTCTGTTTCATATTTGCTAGAGTTATTGAAAAGATAATCTATTGCCAGATACAGGAAAAATGTATATGTGAGGATAGAAAGAAACAGTGTCACAGTGCTTAAGCACTTAGCTTCTAGCCCCAAGCTCAACAACTTGAGCACTCCAGCTGCTCTGAAACAGGAACTGGCTGTCGTACTCTTCTGTGAAGAGTTAGCACCTTGGAAAGCCCATGTGGCAGCTCTGTTCTGTTATATAGAGTCACTATGATTCAGAATCAACAAAAAGCACTGTTCTGTTGTATGTATGTGTATATATATATATATACACACATTGATATATATATATCAATGGAAATATCCAGGAGACACCCATCGTCATACATATCCCATAGTAAAATTGGATATGATTTTAACCTCCCACACCCAAATCTTTACCAATATTGTGTTCAGTAAAAGCTGTCCTCAGATAAATTTGGACTGGTGTTTCCAAAACGAAGTCATTAATTCTATCATGCCATTTTTCAGGGCACCAGTCTTTATCCTGTAATGAGGGTCTGGAAAGTGCATGGGTATTTTTTCCTATATTTATGAAACTATGGATTTCCTACAGTATCTGAACTAAATTTCTAGGTTTAATATTGCAAGTATCTTGCAAGTTCCAATGACAGTCCTAATTTTTGTCACAGAATATCCAAGATACTTTTCTGGTGAAAAAATAATAAGCAGTTACATTACTACAGTGGCAAGATATCGGTGCTATTGGGGTCTCTAACTCTGAAAACCTGAGGAAAAGATATAGTGATGTAAAATTTTAATGTTCTGTAAAAATAGGACAGATATATGAAGCGAAGCTCTACATGATGTAGCCACAGACTTTAGCCTGTCTGGCTGTCAGAGAACAATGCAATATGTTCTAATCTTAACAATATGAATATTGAGTAGTTATAGATCTGGCAGAAGGACTACAGTATTATATATTCACAGAGATTACTTATCCAAAGAATCATACATTATCCAGCTTAGAAGAACAAGTTTTACTAATATTTATTTAAGATTTTTACATGAACATAAAAAGAACAAAAAAGTTACATGATTTGTTTTGAGGGAGTTTATCAGAGGTGCTTTATTCATGTTTTGCATACAGTGATGGACAAATATGTGGGGCTGAGCCCCAGGGGCATAGTGGTTGTGTGCGGGACAGCGGCCCACTGGGTTGATGGTTCAAATCCAGCAGCAGCTCTCCAGGAGCAAGACTGGGCCTCCTACTCCCACCAGAGAACAGTGATGCTTCCCCCTCCAAAAAAACAAACAACAACAGAAAGAAATAGTCATCATAAAAAGAGACAAATATGAGCCCAACTAGTACTATATTATAAAAATGACATGGTATGAAATCAAGTAACAGTAATATTGAATTTTTATAAAATATAACAAAATTTGAATATAATTTATATTAAAATACCTTATAAACTCATATGAAACATACTAGCAGTTGAACTGACACCTTAACCTCTTTCATGTAAAAATCACATATCAGTTCAAATTTCACCTAGAAATTATCTAAATCTCTAGAAACCAAAAATGATTGCATAGTCTTTAGCATGAATATGTACTAAAAGTTTAATTTTATTTACCTGAAAGCTGTAAATAAGTTTTCCAATCAATTACTGAAATCCATAGCATCACCTTATAAATATTTCAGCAATATAAGTATTTTTATGAAGAATTTATGTATATAATAATATGTATAACCTATGTATATGTTACTATCATTATGCATATACTAGTATTTCAAAACACCTTTAGGCAAGAAGGCACTCAGTACAGTGAACTTAAATTGCTATAGATTGGACATACTGAGGCCCTGGTGGCATAGTGGGTAAGTCTTGGGTTGTTAATGCCCAGATAGCAATTTGAAACCACCAATTTCTTCTTGGGAGAAAGACCCTGCTTTCTCCTCTTAGGAACAGTTACAGTCTCAGAAATTCCTCTTCTGTAGGGGCACTATGAGTAGGCACTGACTGGACAAAGGTGAGGCCTTGTTCATTTGTTTGTATATATTGCTTAGTAATTACACAATACGGGATTAATTAATTAATTCATAGAATATATTTGTTTCTAAAATGAATTAAGTAGTAGCAATCAAGGGCACTGTGTTAGTTAGGGACACTGTGAAACCTGGATGATGAACACATGTGAACTAATTGAAAGGCAGAGAGGTAAACTGCTTGGTGAGCCTTGACTGTCTCCTCTCTTGCTCTCTGATGCTCAGACCAGTTGAAGCTGCAAAAGTTTTCTGCTTCAGCTTGCAAGGTCCACTTCCTGTGAAATATTCCTAAGGAGAGATCTCATTGGCCTAGCCTGCTGCAGCCCTCGAGAAGCCACTTGGAGAGCCCTGCTAGCACTGAGAGGTTTTCACCGCCTTTGGATCCAGGGACTTTCTACCCACTGGCCTGTGATGGTCCTGCATTCGATATCATTGCATAAGTTTTGTGAGTTTGAGAATGACTTTGGAGATCGGTGTTGAACATATGAGCTAATATCGGCCATATGGGCCTGATCTAGACTACTTTGGGATGCTTTTTTAATGAACACTTACCCTTTATATAAAGCTCTCTTTATACACATATGATTTTCTATGGAGTTGTACCCAGACTAACACAGGCACCTATACAAATTAATATTCATAATTTTTCTATGGAGAAAAATAACTAAATATATTTGTCAAACATCTTGTGCAAAGCAAGTGTGTCTATGTGGAGAGGGTGGGTGTGCCTCTGACCTCTTCTGAATTCAAAAGGAAAAAGTAGAATCCAACTTCTCACCAGTCCGAGGCTGACAGTTACAAAGCAGAGGTCCAATCTCTTTCTACCTTCCCTACCTCTTTTCCTGTATTCTGGCACTAAGTGTTCCTCCAACAACACTGCCGAAACTCTAGACTCAATAATTCATTGTAATGGCTACACAATCTTCATAGACAATGTTCATATTTATGAGCGCTTAGTATAAAAGTAAGTTATCACAATTAAGGATCAGTAAACATTAAAGATGATGTATTTTAGAAGCACTTCTTTTCCCCTCTTTTCCTTGGCCCTTAGACTTTCAGTCACATGGTCTCTTGACCTTTCCCTCTAGGGCAAAAGAAACCTAACAGCCCTCTGCCTCACTCTCTGCCTGCTGTGTCCATGCTTTCTTTGCTTTGGGGCATCTGGTTCTTCCACCATTCCAGACAAGAAACATATGCCTTTCATTTGGTGGCTCTTCTTTATCCATTGTCTCTGAATTCTTTCTTTTCCAGCTTTGGAGTTGGTAATCATGTACCCAAACTGACCAACCCCTCTATTAGTATTTCATACACCCTGTTTACATGGTCTGATGTAGGAACTGAGTAGAAGTGATGCATTTGAATTCTGGTGCTGGTGACAAATATTGAAAGTTCAGTGGCCTTTCACAGGAACTTACAAAACTGGCTTGGAAGAAGTACAAGCAGAATGTGCATTAGACATAAGGATGGTGAGCCTTTGTTTAAAATACTCGGGGCCTGTTACCAGTAGAGTCTGGCCTTGGGAACCTGAGATGGTTCCTGGTAAAGCAGAGGAGGACCTTCAAGAAAATGGATTGACACCATGACTCCACTGATGGGATTGAACATAGCAGTTGTGAGGATGCGCCAGGACAAGGCAGGGTCTCTGTGTCGGGACTGACTCCACCACACCTAACAACAGCAACAGCACATCTCTTGTGTGGGGGCAGTTTAAGCACATGACTTAAAAGCCATATTGCCATCATTTTACTCAATCTAAAAACACAACATTCTGAAGCTAAACTAACATGATTTTCCCACAAATGCATGCATATGTGTGAAGGTGAACATGAAACTCAGAAATTAAAGCACAACAGATGCTTTTTTATTTATAAGAAATGCACTGCTAAACATTTCAAAAATACTTAAATCTACAGTGCTGGACCACCACTTGTTCATCGATCGATGTACTCTGGTGGTCTATGTGTTGCTGTGATTCTGGAAACTATGTAACTTGTATTTCAGATGCAAACAGGATTACCCAGACTGAATAGGTTTCACCAGATCTTCCAGATTAAGAGCAAACAATGAAAAAGTAATCCACTGACCACTTTGCCGGAAGTAGCCACTAAAAACCTTAGGGATAGCTTTGAAACATTGAAAGATACTGGAGGATCAATGAATGGATTGCCAGAACATTGCCAGAGATAGTGCCCAAGAATCGATGCTCACGTTGGAAGGCACTGGAAATGTGATTGAGTTTTAGGTATTTCTTGGAGTGGGGTTGACCATGATGATATGAGTAGTGACAAGCCTGTGGAGGTGGAGCACAGTTCCAAGTAAGCAGAAATAGTTACAAAAATATGTCAGTGATCCAAACTCAGAATGGGCATATAACAAATTTAGGAAAATTTAAAGTCATCACAAATTAAAGGGGACACATAAAGATCAGTATACTAAGCATTACTGAGCTGAAATGTATTGTTACTGGCTATTTTTAATCGGAATACCTATGATTTACTATGCTGAGAATGAGTCATTAAGATGAATAGCCTGACACTTATTGTATAACAGTTCAGTCTGTGGTAAAATTCTATCTATCCACCTTCAAGAAAACCTAGTAAATAGAAATATTATTCAAATCTATGCACTAAACACAAAAGTTAGTGGTGATGAAAATGACAATTCTACTAATATCTTCAGTCAGAAATAGATAAAATGTTCAGTTAAGAGACAATTGAAATTGAAATTTGGAAACAAAGAAGAAAGTACAGAGAAGATTCCAAGATTGGGCTAAAGCCCTCACAGTGAGTGGATCAGTGGAGAGAGCATCCCAGGCACAGAAGGTATTGTTTTCTCAAACTAATCCTAGCTCCGAAATGTAGGGGTCACCAACCCAGTCTTGGGAGCTCATCCAGTCCAAGTGAGTCACAATTCTTTAGGTCTGAAGAGAATCGCCACTCACCCAGTGGACTCACAGTGTCCTGACTCTACACCGGAATTACACATCAGTCAAACTGAGTTCCCCATTAGTTTCCCCCAACAGTGCTTGCCACCCCTTACCACTGCTGATTTTGAGTCAAGATAGAACCTGCCTATACAGCGACCAGACCAATCTCCATAGTAGACAACAGGCAGCCCGTGAAAACACCATCACCAATCATACTGTGAAAGTATACAAGGCCTTTTGTTCACCCAGGAACATGGCACTCACCTTGTTGAAATCATCATGTAAACAACAGAATATCACATCACTTATAATAAGTAAACAAGAAAGACACAAAACATCAAGAGAACTAATGACACTCAGAAGAACCTAATGTGAATCTGCCACAAAAAGAAATTTTCAGGAGATTGATTGGAGAAATACAGGAGATGAGGGAAGCTACAAAGATGAAGAATGCAATGATAGAAGGGATGAAAGCCAAGATAGATGGGATGAAATCCACAATAGAGGGAATGAAGTCCAAGAACCAGAGGGAAATGCAGTAGTTAACAGAGGAAGTAGTAGAAGCTTCACACAAGATTGTTGATCTCACAAATAGATTAGAGGAGGTTGAAACTGATAGAAGTGATCTTGAAGACAATCAGATAACATCAAAGAATTGGGAAGACAATTAAACAAGATAATAAAAAAGGAGAAGAAAATGAGTGATGCTATGAAAAGGAACAACATCCAAATTATTGGCCTACCAGAACAAAACCCAGTTTAGAATTCAACAGCTAATTTAACAAGGGAATTTCTGGAAGAAAATTTCCCCAACCTAATGAATGAGAACCAGTCACTCATACAAAAAGAAGAGAGGACACCACGTAGACCTAACCCCAGGAAGAGTTCACCAACGCCTATAATAGTTAAACTATCCAACTTCGAGGATAAAGGGAAAATCCTGAGAACAGCAAGAGAAAGGAGGGCAGTCACATATAAGGACTCTCAGGTACAAATATGAGCAGACCTATCAACAGAAACTATGAAGAGGAGAAGAGAGTGAACCAATATCTTCTAGAAGCTGAAAGAAAACAATGCCTTCCCTAGAATTCTTTTCCCTACAAAGCTATCTATTAAGATAGATGGAGAGATAAGGCTCTTCCAGGATAAGAAAAAAACTTAAAGAACATGTTGTGAGACACCCAACCCTGAGGAAGATCTGTGCCAACTCACTATGGTCAGAAGACCAACACCCACCGAACATAAACAGGAGAATATCATACAGTCTAACCTCACCCAGGAGCCAACGGACCAAACCCAACTGCCAAGAAAATATTGCCACAGGAGGAAAACATGGCAATAAAGAACCCCCTCACAAAAACACAACACAGCAATTAAAAGGGTTATAAGAAAACACCCAAATCAAACATCACAAAATGTCATCTCTGAACCCACAGATTGGGATGATAACTCTAAATGTCAATGGCCTTAACTCCATCATTAAAATAAAAAGGCTGGTGGATTGACTTGAAAAACAATGCATCAACCTGTAGAAAACATATCTTAAGCTCACAGACAAGAATAAACTAAGAATAAAAGGCTGGAGGAGGATATGTCAAGCTAATGGTGACTCAAAAAAAAGCAGGAGTCAAAATCCTAGTCTCAGACAAAACTGACCTCAATGTTCAAGCCATAAAATGAGGTAAGGAGGGGCACTTTATAATGCTCAAAGGATCACTTCACCAGGAACCTGTGAGCATTATATATATATATATGTCAAATGAGAGACCCACAAAATTTTTCAAGCAGACTATTCAGAACATGAAAAAAGATGTTACAGACTCAACAATTATAGTAGGGGACTTTAATACGCCACTCTCAGAGAAGACAGATATTTGGGAAAGAAGCTCAGCAAGGAGATTATAGAACTAAGCACCACAATTAGGCAACTAGATCTCATAGACATACTTAGAGCTTTCCATCCAGATGCAAAAAAAAGACAAAACAAAACTACAAAAACACACTCTATTCAAGTAAATGTGTACTCATTCTATATTTTTGAAAATTGACTACATGCTGGGACACAAATCAAGTCTAAGTAAATCCACACATCTAGAGATTATGCAGATGTCCTTCTCTGATCACCATGCCAAAGATCTGGATACTAATAAAAGGACCATCAGTTAAACAAGGGAAAACAGTTGGAAAATGAATAATGAGCTTCTGTGGCATGAATAGGTACTGACCCAGATTAGAAGGGAGATCAAAACATTTCCAGAAATAAGTGAGAATGAGAATACTTCATATCAAAACCTTTGGGGTATAGTGAAAGCAGTTATCAGAGGTAGCTTTTTTTGCAATAGGATATTGGAAGAGAACATATAAAGGAAGAGAGACTTATGTCAGATACACTCACAAAAACTCCCACAACTAGAACAGAGTCAACAGAATAATCCTCCCAACAGAAAAAGAAAAATAAAAAATAAAAATTAGGGCAAAGTTGAACTTTGGAATATAAAGAGTTGAACTGGGAAGATAAAAAATAATGCAGAAGATTAATGCAGCAAAAAGCTGGTCCTTTGAAAGAATCAACAGAATCGATATGCTCCTGGCAAACCTGACCAAAGAAAGGAAAGAGCAAGCAGCAATAGACAGGATGAGGAATGAAACAAGGGTAATCACAACATACCCTAATGAGATTAAAAGGATAATCACAAAGTACTATGAAAATCTATACGCCAATGGATTTAACAATGTGGAAGACATGAACAAATACCTGGAAAAACAATTCCTTCCTAGACTATCCCAGATAGAGTTTAAGAGCCTAAAGAAACCCATAATGTGGTTCAAGCCCACCCAGGGACGCCAAAAAAAAAAAAGAAACCCATAATAAGAGAAGAGATAGAAATGGTTATCAAAAAGATATGAACAAAAATAAGCTCCCAGACAAGATGTCTTCACTGGAGAATTCTACAAAGCTTTCAGGATGGAGTTGGCACCAATCCTCCACAAAGGATTTCAGAGCGTAGAAAAGGATGGAAAACTTCCAAAATCATTCTATAAAGCCAGTATAACTTCGATACCCAAACAGGGAAGAAATCCCACAGAAATAGCGAACATAGATGCAAAAATCTTTAACAAGATATGTTAGTCTGGGTAGGCTAGTGGAACAAATTTCATAGACATGCATATGGATATAAGGAAAAGGTTTATATATAAGAGAAATAGGACATTAAGAAAGCATTCCAATCCAGTCCAGTACGAAGTCATAAGTCCAGTATTAACCCATATGCCCGAAATCAGTTTATAAAATCTCCTTCTGACTCATGAAGTCACAGGTCAGTGGGTGCAGAGTCCTGCTGCCAGCAGTGGTCCCCCATGGCTCCTCACTTCCAGGGCTGAGGATCCATCAACAGTATCCAGTGGTGGCAGAAGCAACTCATCACTGGCAGTGGTCCCTATTTAGCCTCTCCAGCTTCAGAGGTCTGGCTTGATCAGGGCAGAGCAGTGTGACTTCTCCAGCTCCTCAGATGTTGCCATCCAGTCTTGTCCATCATTCATCATCTCTAAGACTGACTCCCAACAACTGGGGAAGATAGTTTCTCATCTTCATGAGGGAAATATCGTGAGATTTCCCAGAAGTCTCAGGAGAAAGCCATGCCCATATAGAGGCCTCATTGGCTACTCAATGGCTATCTCCAGACTAACAGGCTAGACGCCATCCCTACATTTCCATCATAAAATTAACATAAGCACATGACTGCCATACAAGATATTGGCTAATAGAATAGAAAAGTATATAAAATGCATAATCCAATAGGTAGGATTCATCCCAGAGATGCAGGGATGATTTAACATCTGTAAATCCAACAATATGATACACCCCACTGATAAGATAAAGTATAAGAACCATATGATAATATATATGTAGATGCAGAGAAAGTATTTGACAACAACCAGCATCCTTTTCTAATTAAGATGCTCAGACAGATAGGAATAGAAGGGCAGTGCCGCAAGTTAATACAAGCTTTCTAAGAAAGGACTACAGTTAACATCATAGTCAATGGAGAAAAGAGAAAATCAATCTCACTGGAAAAGGGAACTAGACAAGGATACCCCTTATCCCCACTACTATTCAATATTGTACTGGAGGTTCTAGCTAATAGCATAAGACAATGGAAAGACATCCAATATATCCAAAATATAGAATATGAGGTGAAATTAATGTTATTCGTTGAGGACATGATACTGTATATCGAAAATCACCAAAGCTCCACAACTGGAGTATTAACAACGATAGAAGAATATGGATGAGTGGCAGAATAGAAGATTAACAAACAGAAGTTTATTGACTTTCTGTATACATCTGACAAGGCGATGGAAGAGGAGACCAGGAAGGCAGTACCATTAACAATAGCCAAGAATAAATTGAAATAGGGTCTAAGCCCTGGTGGCATAGTGGTTGAGTGTGGGACTGTGACCCACAGCCTTGGCGGTTCAAATCCAGCAGCAGCTCTCGAGGAGCAAGGGTGGGTAGCTCCCACAACCACCAAAGGGCAGTGATGCCCCATCTAAAAAAGAATAAATTGAAGTATATAGGGATATATATTACTAAAGAAACAAAAGATCTATACAAGGAATACTACAAAACCCTACTACAGGAAACAAAAGTGACCACCACAAATGGAGGAATATTCCATGCTCATGGATTGGGACACTCAATATAGTAAACATATCTAGGCTACCCAGACACTTTATAAGTTTAATGCTATCCCAATTCGAATACCAAAACCTACTTCAGAGAACTGGAAAATTGACCACAAATTTCATATGGAGAAGGAAAAAGCCCAGAATTAGCAGGGATCACCTCAAGGAGAAAGACACAGTCAGAGAGATCATTTTACCTGACTTTTATACCTACTACAAAGCCACAGTGGTCAAAACAGCATGGTATTGGCATAATGCTAGATTCACAGACCAATGGAAAAGAATAGAAAAACCCAGAAATAAAACCATAAGCATATAGACAACTGATTTTTCACAAGAGCCCCCAAAGCATGAAGTGACAGGGCGATGCCTTATTTAACAAATGGTACTGGAGACAATGGAAATACATATGTAAGAAAAAATGAATCAGGATTTCTACCTCGCCCCATGCACAAGAGTACTCAAGGTGAATCACAGACCTACAAGTAAAACCCCAAACCATCATGACAATTAGTGAACGAATCAGGAAAAATCTACGAACCTTGACCCAGGGAATACAAAGGCTAATGCGATAGGACAGGGTACACATGCAGGGGAACCTGAAATTGACAAATGAGATTATCGAAGAAAAAAACTCCTGTGTCATCAAAAGACTTTACCAAGGGGGTAGCTAAGCAACCCACAGACTGGGATAGGATTTTTAGCAGTGACACAGCAGACAAAGGGCTTATTACGAAAATCTATGATATCCTCTTTACCTTTAAATAGAGAAAAAAAGATAACCATTTGAAGAAATGAGAAAAAGAACTGAAAAGAAGTTTCACTAGGGAGGAGACAATATGGCCCATAAACATATAAAAAAATGCTCCTGATCTTTAGCCATCAGAAAAATGCAAATCAAAACAACCATGAGATACCAACTAACACCTTTGAGGCTATCCCAGATCAGAAAATCAGAGTGCAGCAAATGTTGGAGGGGATGTGGCAAAGTAGGAACACTTCTACATTGCTGGTGGTCCTGTCGATACTTATAGCCACTTCATAAACAGTCTGGTGATACTTAGTGAAAATGATAATCAAGTGACCTTATGGTCCAGCTATATCTCTATTGGGTATATACCTAGAAGAGGTAAGAAACAAACCACAGTCCGTGGTATGCACGCCAATGTTTATTGCAGAACAATTCCCAATCGCAAAGAGTTGGAAGCAATCTATATTTCTATTAGTAGATGAGTGGATCAGCAAACTCTGGCACAGACACACAATAGAGTACTCTGCTTCATTCAAAATCACTGATGAATGCATGAAACACATATCTTCATGGGAAGAACTAGAGGAAATTATGCTAAGCAAAATCAGTCAATTACAAAAGGAGAAGTCTGTATGCATTCCCTGAGGTAGGTGTAACCAGTATGGTAGATGTAGAAGAGAAGCCTCCTGTAACATAACAATTGAGCTAAGATTTAGGGTAATGGGAAGAGGGTAGACCAAACCCAAGGAGGTACATGCTGGGTGCAACACAATAATGGGAGAAGGATGGGCAGGAGGGGCAAAAGGGAGTTCAAAATGAAAGTATAACAGAGGGATCAGGGCACTAATCTAGCCAGGGGGAAAGTACTGTCTTGTCTCTACTGTCTTTTCTCCCCAGTGGGCATGCAGATCCTACCTTGAAACACCCAACCGTGAGGAGAGTGTGGACACATGGAAGGATGCAAGAAAAGAGAGAGCTACAAGGCCAGATACAATCAAAGCCAGACTGACACCCTCCCTGGAAGTGGGCGTGTCAGAGAACAGGTTGGGGGAAGGGGCCAGCATGCCACTCCTACAGGGACAAAGGCAAGAAGGGAGGATGAGAAAGAGAGCTGGTCCAGTGCCCACCCTGGCGCACAATGCTCAGAGGACTACGCCCCTGCTGGGACCAAATGGGTCACAGAAAGGACTGTGCAAACAACAACAGGACTTGTCACAGTGGCTCCCTCCTGAAGCAGACAGCAACAGAGGACATTTTGGGAGTCACAAGATGGAGAAGCAATGTGGACTGACCCCCCAAAATGAACCGATTCAAGAAGGTAACACTCCTGGTTGGATAGTCAGGAGGAGAAAATGATGAGTCCTACGGTTCTAGGGGGGGCACAGTTGAAGGGGGGGAGAGAAGGGGGTCGTGGAATGGCTCATGGATGAGGGGGTAAGAACAGGTAGTCTGGAATTGGCAAGGAGGGTGTGGGAGGTCTTGTAGGTTTTAACCATGGGTAATGTAACTGAGTAAATACTCAAACTCCAATGAATGTAGAGCATGATGGTGGGACAGAAGGAAGATTGATTGAAATAGAGGAAAGAGCTAGAAGGCAAAATGCACTTGAAGAAATCTAAACACAGGCATGTACACACAAAAATATAATTACCTATGATAAGGAGGGAATAAATCTAAGAACACATATTTATATGTTCTGTAGTAAGGTAGCAAATGGACCTTGGGCCCTCACCCAGGGCTGTCTCAATGCAAGAACACTTTGTTCTATGATTCTTGTACTCCATGATGGACACTGGCCCAATAAGATCACTGAAGTAAAATAGGTGCATAAGCAAATGTGGTGAAGAAAGCTGAAGGCACTCAGCTATCAAAGAATATAGCACCTGGATTCTTAAATGCCTGAAGATAAACAAAAGTCTGTCATGCCCACACAGAAGAAGAACACCAGCCCACTGGCCACGAGGTATTGAAAGGATTAAGTCACAGACATCAAATAGAAAGAAGCATATCACTGTGTTCCTCCCCTCCCAAGGTGATCACTGAGGAAAAGTGGGGGTAGGAGCAAGAATGGTGAAGAAAGTTGATGGTGTCCAGTTATCAAAAGATATATAGTGTCTTGGGTCTTAAAGGCTTGAAGGTAAACAAGCAGCCATCTAGCTCAGGAGCAACAAAGCCCACCATATAAGCACACCAGACTGTGCAACTATGAGGTATTGAAAGAATCAAGTTTCAGTCATCAAACAACAAAATCATATCAATATGTGCCCACCCTTCTGATATGATCACTAAAGACAAAGAGTACAGAGGCAAACAGAGTAAAGGAAGCTGATGCTACCCAGCTACCAAATGATAAAGCATCTGGGGTCTTAAATGCTTGAAGATAAACGAGTGGCTGTTTAGTGCAGAAGCAACAAAGCCCACATGGAAGAAGCAAACCAGCCTGTGTGATCAAGAGGGGTTGAAGAAAGCAGGTATCAAGCATTAAAAACCAAGCATCACATCACTACAAATGTGGGGGAGAGGAGGATGGGGACCCAAGGCCCACTTGTGGGTAATTGAACACCCCCTTACAGGGGAGTTGCAGGGACAAGACAGGCCACTTAAGGTGCAGTGAGATAGCAATGAGGCATACAACTTTCCTCTAGTTCCTAAAGGCTTCCTCTCTCCAACCATCATTGTCCCAACTCTACCTTACATATCCAGCTGGACTGGAGAAGGTACACTGGTAGAGATGGAAACTGAGAATATGGGGAACTCAGGACAGATGAGCCCCTTGGGGCCAGTGGTGAGATCGGAGTTACTGGTTGAGTGGTGAAAAGGTGCAGCAGAGAGATGGAGCCAACTGCAACGATCTACATGTAACCTCCTATCTGGAGGACAGTCATCGGAGGAGTGGGCAAGGGGAGATGTCAGGCAGTGTAAGATATGACAAAACAATAATAATTTATAAATTATTGAGGGTTGCTGGAGAAGGGGGAGCAAGGATGGAGGGGAAAAGATAAGAAGCTGATATAAAGGGCTCAAGTGGAAAAGCAGATATTTGGAGAATGATAATGGCAGTAGGCATGTCAAGGTACTTGGCATGGTATGTGTATGTATTATGAAAAGCGATGTATGAGCCCCCAATAAAATGATTTTAGAAAATAAAAGAAATTAAAAAAGAAGAAGGAACATGAGTTAGAAAGTATGATCTTTGAGAAACAAAAAAAGTTTGAAATCACATGATAGGATATATTCAGACAAATAACTTGTTCATATAAAAAAACCTCTTCAGGGCTGAGCCTGCGTGGCATAAGTGGTTGAGTGCAGAACTGCAGCTCGTGGGCTTGGCGGTTCAAATCCAGCGGCGTCTCTCATGAGCGGCACTGGGTAGCTCCCACGACCACCAGAGACAGTGATGCCCACAGGAAAAAAAAACACATAAAAACCTCTTCACTAACACAAAAGTTGTTTGCATGATTTCTCCAGATTAAATTGATTACATCTGTGGAAAAAGATGAAGAAGCAGCTCAATATCACCAGCTAAAAGAAGGCCAGGTATTGACTTTGGAACAGACCATAACCTGCTATTATGTAAATTCAGCATAAAATGCTAGAAAATTAAAGATGTGTATGAGTCATAAAATATGACCTTGAGCCTATGCCACATGAATTACAAGAAAATCTCAAGAGCATACTTGAGATATTTAATACTGATGAGAAAGTCATCACTCATGAAGAAAGCAAAAGGTGATTAAATATTATAGGGGAACAAAGAGATTCAAATGGTTGTCAGAAGAAATTCTGAAGCTCGGCCTACATCACAGAGCAGTTAAAGTAAATAAGAAAGGATGAAAGCAAAGAGTTGAATTGGTAATTTCAAAAACAGTTCAGGAAGACAAAGTCAAATATTATGATGATGTGTGTAAAGTCATGTCTTAGTTTTAATTAGGACAGTAAAAGGATAAAAGAAAAGAGTAAGTTCAATCTACCTAAAACATAAAGAACTGAAGAAAAACATCATCTTAAGTTGCAATATTGAAAGATTTTATGGGAAAATTTTTAAATGATGCAGGAAATATCAAAAGGATATGGAAAGAATAGAGTCACTTTACTAAAAAGAACTCATCAGCATTCCACCATTAGAGGAGGTAGCATATGGGTAAGAACCAATGGTATAGAATGAAGGAGTTCAAGCGACAAGGAAAGCATTAGTCAACAACAAAACTCTAGGAATTGATGGGATTCCAATTTAATGAGCTGATGCTACACTGGAAACATTTACTTATCCATGCCAGGAAATGTGGAAGACAAGTATTTGGCCAAGTGATTGGAAAGGATTCATATTTGTACCCACTCCAAAGAAAGAACACCCAGTAAAATGCTCAAACTATAGAACAATATCATTTGTATTTCAGGTAAGTAAAACATTACTGAAGAGTATCCAACAATGTTTGCAGAAATATGTTGATAAGGAGCTGCCAGAGGTTTAAGCTGGGTTCAGAAGAGGCCATGGGACTAGTGCTATCATTGCTGATGTGTGACAAGTCTTACTGAAAGCAGAGAATGCAAGAAAGAAAGAATGCAATAAACTGTGTCTATTTGATTATGCCAATGCATTCCATTATATGGATCATAACAAATTATTAATAATCCTGAGAAAAAAGGGAATTCGAGATTACTTCGTTGTACTCACGCTGAACTTGAACATGGATCAAGAGGCAGTGGTGAGAACAGAGTAAGAGAATACTGTAGCATTTAAAATCAAGAAAGATGTGTGTCAAGGTTGTATACTGCCCAATATTTATACAATCTATATGCTGAGGAAATCATTGGAAAAACTGTATTACATGAAGAAAGTGTCATCAGATTTTGAAGAAAGCTTATTAACAAGCAATATGCAGATGATACAAACTTGCTGGCCGAAAAGCACTTGGTAGTGAAGATTCCTCATTACAACTCAATGTAAGAAGAGTAAAATCCTCTCAACTGGACTAAAAGGTAACATAAATGATACCGGAGAAAAGCTTGAAGTTGTAAAGAATCTCATCTTGTTTGGATCTATTATCAATGCTCATAGAAGCAACAGTCAAGAGATCAAAACACAAGTTGAATTAGATAAATCTTCTTCAGCAGACCTCTTTTGAGCATGGAAAACAAGGATAATTACTTTGAAAATTTGAGTGCCTTTCCCAAGCCATAGTATTTTCCATTGCCTCATATGCATGTAAAAGTGGAGCATTGAATAAGGAAAACCAAAGAAGAATTGATGCCATTGAATTATTGGTCTAATGGAGTGTATTAAAAGTACTATGTACTTTCAAAATACCAAACTAATCTGGCTCAGAAAAATTATGAACAGTATGCTCCTTCGATTCATGGAAGTCAAGACTTAGTCTTACATACTTTGGACATGTTTGGAAAAATCATTTCCTGGAGAAGGACATAATGTTTGGTAAATTAGGACAGTGAAAAAGAAGACATTCAAGGAGGCTGATGGACAGAGATTGCAACAATGGGCTCAGTTGTGAGGATGGCACCAGATCCGGGGCGTTTAGTTTGTTGTGCCAAACGTATGTGTTGCAATGAACTTGTCAGCATCTAAAAGCAACCACAATTGCATGAGGTTTGAGAATACATTTCCTAAAAGCATAACTACTCTCTTTCCTACTACTTCTCAAAAATGTATTATAAAATCATTTCTCAAATCATATTCCCACATATACATTATCAAATTTCTATAAGCAAACTGAAGATTAACTTCAAGAAAATACAGTAATAATTTTCAGACTCAAGAGACAAGGCAGAAAGCCAAATGCCATTTAACCTGATATATTAGAATTTGTTTTCTATAATCACTCAGGCATTTTAATCATTTAAGATGTTTAGACTAGGAGAGGATTTTTAGCAACGATACAACAGACAAAGGGCTTATTACAAAAACCTACAATACCTTCCTTTCCTACAAAAACATAAAAACAGATGACCCTTTGAAGAAATGGGAAAGAGAACTGAAAAGTTTCACTAGGGAGGAGATCCATATGACCAATAAACATATGAGAAAATGTTCCCGGTCATTAGCCATCAGAGAAATGCAAATCATAACATCCATGAGACACCAACTAATACCTTTGAGGCTAGGCCAGATCAAAAAATCAGAGTGCAACAAATGTTGGAGGGGATGTGGCGAAATAGGAACAATTCTACATTGCTGGTGGTCTTGTAGATGTGTATAGCCACTATGGAAAGCAGTCTGGTGATACTTAATGAAAATAGATCATACCTTATGATCCAGCTATCCTGCTACTGGATATATACCCAGAAGAGTTAAGAAATAAACCGCAGCAAGTGGTATGCACTCCAATGTTTATTGCAGAACAATTCACAATCACAAAGAGTTGGAAGCAATCTAAATTCCCATCAGTAGATGAGTGGATCAGCAAACTGGCACAGACACACAATGGAGTACTATGCCTCACTCAAAACCACTGATGGGAACAAGAAAAACATCTCTTCATGGGAAGAACTGGAGGGAATTACGCTAAGCGAAGTCAGACAATCACAAAAGGAGAAGAACTACATGACCCCCCCTGAGGTAAGTATAACCAGTATGGTGGGTATAAAACAAAAGACTCTTATACCATTATAAGTGCCCATTATAAGTTGGACCAAGATTTAGGGAAAGGGGAGGAGTGTGGACCAAACCCAGGGAGGTACATGCTGGGTACAACACAGTAATGGGAGAAGGATGAGGTGGGGTGGATAGGGAGTTAAAAGGGAGTTCAAAAGTGAAAGGATAGCAGAGAACAGGTTGGGGGAGGGGCCAGCATCCCACACCCACAGGGAGAAAGACAAGAAGGGAGGAAGAGGAAGAGAGCTGATCCAGTCCCCACACTGACACATGATGCTCAGAGGACTATACCCCTCTCGGGACCTAATGGGTCACAGAAAGCACTGGGCAAACAACAGCAGAACATCTCAGAGTGGCTCCCTACTGAAGCAGACAGTGACACAGGACATTTTGGTGGTCACATGGTGGGAAAGTATTGTGGACTGACCCGCCCAAAAATGAACTGAATCAAGAAGGTAGCACTCCTGCTCAGAGAATCAAGAGGAGAGAATGACAAGTCCAATGGTTCCTGGGAGGCACTTGGAAAGGGGGGGAGAAGGCGACATGGACAGGCTCATGGATCGGGGGAACACCAAATGGTCTGGAATCGATGGAAAGGAGGGTGTGGGAGGCCTGGTAGGGATTAAGCAAGGATAATGTAACTGTGAGGAAGCACTGAAACACCAATGAAGCTGGAGCATGATTGAGGGACAGGAGGGAGATGGAAGGAAATAGAGGAAAGAGCTAGAAGACAAAGGGCACTTGCAGAGGTCTAAACATAGGCGTGCCCATACATAAATATAACTATCTATTACAAGGAGGGAACAAATTTAGGAACATATTTATAGGTTAAGTACTGGGGTAGCAAGTGGACCTTGGATCCTCACCCAGGTGCTCCCTAGGCAAGGCCACTTTGTTCTATGAATCTGGTATTCCATAATGCTTACTGTCCCAATACGATCACTGAAGCAAAATGGGTCCATAAGCAAATGTGGTGAAGAAAGCTGATGGGGCCCAGTTATCAAAGGCTATATCGTCTGGGGTCTTAAAAACCTGATAATAAACAAAAGACCATTTACCTGAGAAGTGGCCAGGCCCACACAGATGAAGCACAACCGTCAGTGTGGCCACAAGGTGTTGAAAGGACTAGATCACAGGCATCAAACAGGGGAAAAACAAACAAATATATCACTGTGTGTGCACTTCCCCACAACGCCCCCTGAGGACATGTGGAAGCATGAGCAAGAGTGGTGGAGAAAGTTGATGGTGCCCAGCGATCAAAACATACAGCGTCTGGGGTCTTAAAGGCTTGAGCATAAACCAGCAGCTATCTAGCTCAGGAGCAACAAAACCTACCATAAAAGAAGCACACTCGTCCATGTGATCATGAGGTGCTGAAACAATTGGGTATTAGGCATCAAAGGACATAAATCAAAATCAATGGATCAATTGACTCCTGATACGATTGCTGAAGACAAATGGATGCAGAGGCAAGCAGAGAGGAAGAAACAGATGGTTCCCAGCTACCAAATGATTAAGTATCTGAAGTCTCAAATCCTTGAAGATAAACAAGTCGCTGTTCAGTGCAGAAGCAGCAAATTCCACATGGAAGAATTACACCAGCCTGTGTGATCAAGAGGGTCCAAAGGAAGCAGGTATCGAGCATCAAAGAACAAGAATCACATTATTCCGAATGAGGGGGAGAGTAGTATGGGGACCTAAGGCCCACTGGTGGGTAATTGAACATCCCCTTACAGGGGAGTCACTGGGAGGAGACAGACCAGTCAAGGTACAGTGAGGTAGCAATGAGGCATACAACTTTCCTCTAGTTCCTATAAGCTTCCACCTCCCAACTATCATTGTCCCAACTCTATCTTACAAATCCAGTTGGACTGGAGAAGGCACACTGGTAGAGAGGGAAGATGGCGATATGAGGAACCCAGAACAGATGAGCCCCTTGAGACCAATGGTGAGATTAGAGCCACTGGATGGGTGGAGAGAAGGTGGGGTAGAGAGATGAAACCAAGTGCAAGGATCTACACATAACCTCCTAACTGGAGGACAGACACCAAAGGAGTGGGCAAGGGGAAAGTTCAGGCAGTGTACGATGTGACAGACAAATAACAATTTATAAGATATTGAGGGTTGGTGAGAGATGGAGAGCAGGGGAATAGGGGAAAGGATGAGAAGCTGATATCAAGGGTTCAAGGGGAAAATCAAATATTTGAAGAATGATAACAACAGCAGACATGTGAAGCTGCTTGGCACAGTATATATATATAGAAAATCGATGTATGAGCCCCCAATAAAATGATTTTTAATGATTAAAAACAGAACACAGCTTGAACAGATAAATGTAAACCTATGTTTATCACAGCATTAAGAATATGGAAATTAAGAAGATGCAACTAACATTTGTGCTAAGAATGGAAAAATTCATGTTGATACACACAATGGAATACTGCCATTTAATAAAGAGTTATGATGGAAAAAATAAAATAGAAATTTAAAAAGGTGTAACAATGAAATTGTCAAACACTTCATAACTTAGATGGACTTAGAGGACTATGCTGAATGAAGTTAGTCAAAAACCGAAGTGCAATTATTATATGAGATCACTGTATAAAACAGGGAGCCCAGGGAGAATGCTTACTCATTTCAGGGATTACAACCAATGTCACAGAACAATTTGAATATGAACTATTCACAGGTAAATTAATTTGCTATGCAAACTTGCACCTAAAGCACAATAAAATACTTCTGCTTTTTTAAAAAAGATGTTCAATTATTTTACAATTTAAATCTTTTAGATTCACAGTGAAAAAATGAACCATATGTAATCATATGTATAATTTAAGTAATGGAAAAAATGGCAAAAGCTATGGAACAAAATTAATACACCCTTTCTTTTACAATTTAATTTACACATAACTCATGCATCATACTTTTCAGTAGATCAGCCATATCAAGAAAAATTGTGTAATCATTCCTGCAGTCAATCTTAGAATATTTTCTCCTTTTTTGTACTCATTGTTAAACCCCCATTTCCTTTTAATCAATATGTATTATGTGAAAATCAATGGAAATTCTTACTGCTACATTAAAACTGGAAGGTAAATTTAATAATTAACAAAAGTAATGCTTTAAAAACTATTATAACTGAAATATATGAAGAAGACTGTGTCATCAAGATTGAAATGAGCTGCAAATTGCAGATGATAACCTAGCTGGCTGACAATAAGCAAGACTTGAATGACTTGCTGACAAAGATCCAGAGTGCATGGATTGAAACAAAATCCTCACTCTGGACAGATAAAAAAATCAGGATAAAGGGAGAAAAAGTTGATGTTTTCAATAAGTTCATTTTAGTTGGTTCATCTGTCAACATCAATGGAAACAACAACAAAGAAATGAAACTACTTACTGAATTGACCATATATGTGGCAAAAGACCTCGTTAACATCTCAAAAATATGGCACTTTGAAGAACAAGGTCAGTCTGGTACAATCTCTGATACTTTTATTCAAGTTTAATGATGTAAAATCTGGGTAATTAATAAAAGTGCAATGCCTTTACATTAACTGTTGACCACGAACATTATATGTGCTCTGAACTGTTAGAACGCACATTTCTGCCTCAGAAGAAGCATAGTTAGAATGTGTCTTTTTTTGTTGTTCTGTATTTTGGGGGGCGGCATCACTGCTCTCTGGTGGTGGGAGTAGGAGGCTCAGTCTTGCTGCTGGATTTGAACCTCCAACCCAGTGGGCCGCAGTCCCGTATGCAATGACTACACCACCAGGGCTCAGGCCCTAGAATGTGTCTTTTAAATGAGGAAGTGGAGCTTTGCTTAGAGTATTTTAGACATAGTGTCAGGAGTGATTATTCCATAGTAAGGGATAGAATGTTTTTTAATGTAGAGGAGCGGCAAAAAAGAGGAAGGCATTCAACAAGATGGATTAATGTAGTCATTATGGAAATGGACTCAACCATAGAAATAATTGCAAGGATAGCACAGGACTGGGCCTTTCTTCTGAGCTGCTTCCAAATGGACTCATACCACCAACATTTCAGTTGGCAGTCCAAAACTATAACACTTTGATTAACTCCATTACATGGGTTTTGAAAATAAATCAATAAGTAATGCAGACAAAAACCAAAATTACAACAAAATTCAAAAAAACTCTTCTTTAATAGGTAACATTTGTAGGAGAGACAGACAAATAATACATAGTTTGCAATATTATAGAAGATGGAAATACTAATGGAAAAAATATTGCAGTTGTTTCTTGCCAAAAAGCTGATTGAAATTCAGGTGTGTAGAGTAGAACTACTCATTATCGTTTTCAAAGCAGCATTTTTTGGAAGCAAATGGCCAGATTTCCCTTCTGAAGTTCTCTCTCTCTGTCTCTCTGTCTCTCTGTCTCTCTGTCTCTCTCTCTCTCTCGTGGGGGGTTGGGCATCACTGTCCTCTTGTGGTCATGGGAACTACCCACCCTTGCTCCTGGAGAGCTACAGCTGGATTTGAACTGCCAAGCCAGTGGGCCACAGTCCTGCACACAACCCCTATGCCACCGGGCTCAGCCCCTGAAGTTCTTTTTCATGGATTCAAGCTATGCACTTTTAGGCTAATAGCACAGTGGATAATTATTTCTACCATAGGATCCAACATTATAGGCAAAGTATTTATAGTTTTGTGTATTTATAGATAAAGAAGTAGGGGAAATACGTTGAAAGAGTTGAAGGTAAAGACCAGG
The DNA here is from genome assembly GCA_004026705.1 of Nesogale talazaci. Classification (NCBI taxonomy): domain Eukaryota; kingdom Metazoa; phylum Chordata; class Mammalia; order Afrosoricida; family Tenrecidae; genus Nesogale; species Nesogale talazaci. Next base: position 47,359 of record PVJH01007838.1, read on the forward strand.
TCTCATTGACATAGTGATATTTGAGAAAAAAAAAAAAGGCTACATCTCAATTTAATATTGGCCCCTAGTGGTTTAAAGCAGGGGATAAAGTTCTTATTTTTATCAGCAACAACAACATTTGCCACTGTTAGATAATTCATAGAGAGGAAAAAGAGGATGGATTTATTTTATTATATTTTACCACTATTCTGCTAGCATCTGACTGTGAAAAAAAATATTATCTGAAATCAACCAGAGAATCTCTCTGTCGGCTATTTCAGAGTAATAGTGTTAGTCACCACAGTTTCAGACTGGTAACCAGGAAGAAAGGGAGAGTTCTTTTCCACATTAGAGTGCTCGAGTACAGAGAACTGATATCTTTTTTAGAAATAACCTCAAGAAGCAAGCTCGCTGCAACATTCTCCAATATAATGGCATTTTCTTCTTATTGTTGCCTCACACTGAGACATTGATGATTCTGCCCTGTTCATTGTTTTATTTGTTCTATATTATTCAGGTTGTTTTATCATCTCTTGACTTAAGCAACAATATCAGAGTAAAGACAATAAAAGTATGTGCCATTTTAAACTGTTAAAAAAAATCTTTAATCACACATTGGATCATGTGGCCTGGTTATAGAAGACTACCTATGTAAACATTTCTTAACTGAATATATTATATTACCTTTCTATCATGTATAGGCATATTTGGGTTACATATTTTTTAAATGGGAATAAGATTCAATATATCTTTATTGCCTTACAGAAACCTAAAGCATAATGTAATACAGAGTTTTAGACTAATGATTTCCACATTAACAATTGCTCCTTAGAATGCATAATATAATTGATTTGCATAATGCTGGCAAAGGTTAACTGCAGGGAACTAACTTTATTTAATCTGAGGTTAAGTTATTGGACAAATCTGTTGAACAATAGAATCATTTCATATCTGCTTGATTTGATTGAAGGGAGAAAAAGCGTTTTGGTAGTTGAAATTAGCCAAATGCAGGCAACAAGAGATAAGATAATTTTGAGAGTAAAATTTCTGCTTTCCTAATTGAGAAATAAAACTGCGGGGGGGGGGGGGGTGGGGGCGGGGTTCCTGTTTATTTGCAACAGCAGGATGCCTTAGGAATTCAAAGTAAGTCATGACTGCAGTGATGTCAATTAAATGTGATAAAGATTTCCGAAGGCCTTCTGCTAGGCTTCATTTGAGCTTACACATGTTTCTTGGAGAAATATACATATCAATGAAGAAATAGTTGTAAACATTGATAAACTCACTGCCATAGAGTGCATTTAGATTCATGCTGACTCTGTTGGGCTGGTTAGAACTATCCTTGAGGCTTTCTGAGGCTTTTTATGGAAATAGAAAGCTTGTCTTTCTCCAAAGAGAAGTTGGTGGTGTCAAACTGCTTACCGAGCAGTCAGCAATCAATTGCATAACCACTATGCCACCATGCATAATGACATTCTGTATTACATGCCATTGGATGTTTTGACATCATGATTAGACCTCATTCCATTTAAAGAAGAAAAGAATAATTTTATCAAGTGTATGCTATTTTATCTTCGTGTAGCTTTTAAAAACCTTCTAAATAAAATTTTATTGAAGATAATTAAACAGTTTGCAGTAGTACATCAATAGGGAGCGACTGAAAATTCAAGCTGGACTTAAACATGACATGGCAATTTCATTGCTAAGGTCAGATGGAAAGTGGCTGAAAGCAGAAAACACTGTAAATGTATTTACTTGTGTTTTATTGACTATAAGATGTCATTCAACTCTGTGGATCATAAAACACAAAAATAATTTTAAGAAAAAATGGAAATTGAAGCTGAGCCCTGGTGGCGCAGTAGTTGTGTGCACAACTGTGGTCCACAGGGTTGGTGTTTCAAATCCAGCAGCAGCTCTCCAGGAGCAAGGCTGTGCTTCCTACTCCCACCAGGGCAGTGCTGAGGGAAAAAAAGAAAGGAAAAAAAAAGAAAAACTGGAAAGTCCAGAGATAGTTGTTTGAATAGAAAGGGGAACTACTGCATGACTTAAAATTAGAAAAAAAAATATGTCAGGGTTGTATCTATTCACTTCACTAATCCTATTGATATACTGAGAAGCTTGACTATAGAAAATGAATATGTCATCAGGATTGGAGAAAATCTTATTAGCAACCCTCAATGTCATGTCACAATCTTGCTTGATGAAAGCTAAAAGATCATATTAATGAAAATCAAACAATTCAGTTAAAATTTGGCATGCAGCACAATGTAATGAAAAAAATTCTCACAACTGAACATTATGATAAATAAAGAAAACATTGCAGTTGTCAAAAATTTCATTTTACTTGGATCCACAGTCAATATCCTTGATAGCTCACTCAAAAAAAGCCAAGCTCATTGCCATTGAGGCCATCGCAATGCATTTACAGCAGCAATCAATAATGTTGCAATGAGCAAATCTGCTATATGAAACCTCGTTAAAGATTTGAAAATCAAGCAAGCCAAGTTTAGGACTATGTATTTTTAATAACTTCATAAAGATGTATAAAGGAAACTATGAATAAAAAGCTTCAGAAGAATTGATACATATGAATCGGTTTATTGGTAAGAAATATTGAAATACCATACATTTCCAGAACAAACAAATCTGACATAGAAGAGTACATCCTAAAGTCACCTCAGAACTTAGCAAACCCATAGTTAAAGGAACACTAAGTGATCTAAACTCAAAAGTGAGGAGCATATAAGATGCCTCATTGGGCTTGATCAAGTGCAATGTAGCCAAGAGTAATTAGTGAAAGCCAAAAGAAGGTCAAAGATGAGAGTGGGAAAAGAGGAAAGGAAAAGGAAACAGAGAAAAGAACTAGGAGACAAAAACCATTTATAGGTCTAAATACAGCCATGCACATATGTAAATATATTTATATATAATGATGGGGAAATATATCTATGTGCATATACTTATATGTCAAATATTAAGGAATCAGATAAACATTGGGTCTCCATTCATGTACTCACTCAACACAAGAACACTGTGTTTTTATAACCCAACATTCTGTGATGCTCACCTTTCTTGCACAATCACCAAAGACAAAATGGGTGCATAGGCAAATATAATGAAGAAAACTGATGGTGCACAGCTATCAACAGCTATAGGACCTGGAGTCTTAAAGGCTTGAAGATAAACAAGCGAGCCATCTACCTCAGAAACAACAAAATCCACATAGAAGAATCACACTAGTCTGTGTGATCATGAAGTGTCATTGGGATCAAGTATCAGGCATCCAAGATCCAGAAAAAAAAAAATCAAAGTGAATGAGGGTGAACTTCAAGTGGAGATTCAAATTCTATCTGTAGACAAATGAAAATCCTCTCACAGAAGGGTCTTAAAGAAGAAACAAGCCAGTCATGATGCAGTATAACACTGATGAAATATAAAACTTCCCTCCAGTTCATGATCTGATTCTTCCTAACCCCAGCTAGACCAGAGCATGTATACTGGTACAAATAAGAACTCGGAACACAGGGAATTCAAGAAGTTAAAGCATTTAGCACCAATCATGAGAGCAGCAATAAGAGGAGGGGAAGGAGAAGGGGGGGTAGGGAGAAGGGGGGGCCTTAAAAGGGGGATCAGCAACAGAAAAGTGGGTGAAGGGAGTGACGTGTTGGTGTAAGATATGAAAAACATTATAAATTACCAAGGGTCATGAGGGAGGGGGGCATCAATTGGCTCCAACACAGCATTGTTTATGAGATGGTACAGAATCTGTCAGTATTTGGTTATCTTGGATATAGGTTGACTGTGAGTCAAAACTGACTTGATGCCACCTAACAATAATAACAGATATCATACAACATTTTAAAATAATATAAATTCCAAAAAACCTCACCGTCACCAGGTAAATGCTGATTCATAGTGACTCCCTGTAGGTTCTGAGCTGCAACTATTTGCAGGAGTTGAAAACCCCATCTTTCTATCATGGAGCTACCATGGGTTTTGAACTGGCGACTATGAGGATTACAGTCTAACACGTAACCACGATGCCAATCAGAGTAATATTGTGATGCATTTTCTTAGTATTCATTTGTCATTATGAAACATCTTCCTCCTAAGGAGAAGCTGGTGGTTTCAAACTACGGACCTTGCGATTAACTCCTCTCCCTCTAGGACATTTTAAATTTAGGTGCCTCACATAACTAAGATAGCTGATTCTAATAGGAGCCCAAGCCCATTTTCTAGATCTATTCATGCAGGAGCAAAATAAATGTTTGTTTCCTTAGTTAGGCTCCTGTCAGTAGAATATCCTGTAATACCATGGAATAGGTTGGAGTAATCAAAAACCATTTTGAAAAATATACTCAAAATAGCTTTCACTTAAGCAACTTAATCTTTACCCTCTATTTTAGAAAAATTAATCATGCAGATATTTTGTGGTCACTTTGTGACCCCATTCCCATCATATATATCTATAACTATGCACATGATCCTGTCTCCTTAACTCTAATAAAGTTGAAGTATGTTAAAATATATTTGCTGCCAAATAAGTAATTTTTTTCTTCTCAATCAAATTCGGTTATCTAAGGAAATATTTATTCTTGAAACCAAGATTAAAAAAAAACAAACAATGTTGGTACAAATTCTGAGAGAAACTATAAAGGCCTAAGTCTACATCTAAACTTTGAACAAATCTCAGAAATTTTTGCTTCAAGATATCCTGTCGTTGACTACCTTACTTCAATCATCACACATCAATCAAATTATTGCACCTTAATGTATCTGGTTTTGTGTATAAAAGTGACTATGTGATTCCAGCAAAGTTAAGCTTCCATTTTCACTTTGTGAGAATGAGTACCTTCTCCTTTTAAGCTACCTATTAAAACAATAATCTCTATTTTAATCCAAGCAGAGTATGAATTGTGATTTTCCATCAAAATATTATACTTAGTATGCACTGTGACTAATGTATGTGTTCAAACTATGAAATGTATTAGAATCAATCAAATTTTAATGGCTATATAGATATTGAATTAAAGAATCAACATAATATCAGAATAGTCTGTTCTTTTCTCTTATTCTAAATTACTAGAATACTGGAAACATATGAAAACGATGCTTCTAAGATGTTATATGAGTAAGCATAGCTGTGCTTCCTCTCAACATGTGTTTATTCATAAAATCACCAAATTTAACATTGCTCTGCAATGACTACATATGCTAGAGTAGGAGCTGACTCAAATATAAACCATGGAACCTAATTTTACCACAAAAAACTGCTTGAAAGTAAACAAGCAGCCATCTAGCTCAGAAGCAACAAAGCCCACATGGAAAAAGCACAATAGCTTTTGGAATCATGAGTGTCAAAGGGATGAGATATCAGATTTCAAGAACTGAAAAGCACAACATTGCATGCTCACTTTCCTGATATGATCCCTGAGGACAAATGTGTGCATAAGCAAATGTGGTGAAGAAAGCTGATGGTGCCCGGCTACCAAAAGATATAGTGTCTGTGGACTTAAAGGTTTGAGTAAACAAGCGGCCATTCAGCTCAGAAGCAATAAAGCCCACACGGAAGAAGCACACCAGCCTGTGTGATCATGAAGTGTTGAAGGGATCCAGTGTCAGGCATCAATGAGCTAAAATTATATTATTATTAATGAGAGGGAGTACAGATTGGGGACCCAAAACCCATCAATAGGTGAGGTGACATCTTTTGCAGAGGGATTACAAGGAGGAGATGAGCCAGCTAACATAACAGGGTAGGAGCTATGAAATATGCAATCTTCCTCTAGTTCCCATGCTGCCTCCCACCCACTATCATGACCCCAATTCTACCACATAAATCCAGCTAGACCAGGAGATGTACAATGAAGTTCGAAACATGAGAAACTTAGGATGGATGATCCATCAAGACTAGTAATAGGAGTGGTAATACTAGGAGGCTGGAGGGATGGAGGAATAGAAAGGGAGAACCAACTTCAGGGATCATCTACATGTAGCCTCCTCTCTGGGGCAACAGGGAAGTGAGTGTTGGGACACATTGTACAGTGTACAGGATGAAAAAAATAACTTGTAAATTACTAAGGGTTCAAGGGGAAGGTGGGGAGGAAGAGTAATACAGGGAGTTGATAATGGGGACCTGGAGGGAGGGAGAATGTTTTGAGAGTGATGGCAATGGGTATGTAAACGTGGCCTGCATACAACTGATGTTGTTAGGGATTGTGATGGGCGTTGTATGGGTCCCCAATAAAATGACTCATTAAAAAAAAAGGGGGGGGAGGGGAAAGGAGAGTGGGGAAGGGGAAAGGGGAGTTTTTTTTTAAAGAGGAGCTTGTACCAAGGACTCAAATGGAAAATGTTTGGAAATGTATGTGGCAACATGTGTGCAAATGTGCTTGATACAAATGGTGTACTGAATGTTGTAGTAGCCATAAGAGCCCCCAATAAAATTAAAAAAAAAAACAACTGGGAAAACTTATTTACTCAAGTCTAAGTCTAGGTAGGAAATGTAGCAGCTATGGGTAAGTTTCAAAATAAAATAGATACCAATAGAATTACATTTATAGCGGCATCAGTAAGTTAAATGTTTTTAATATTTATTTCAAAGAACAAAAGTAAACTAGCTCTACAAGTGCAAAAGAGAGTCAACAAAACCAATATGGTATCACCAATAACTATGCGCCATGTAACTACATTCACTTTGTTACTACATATGCTGCCTTTCCGCATGTACACAACACAGCCTGTATAATTTGAGGCCTAATGTAGGCTGATGATATTCCAGAATGTGATGACATGACTGTTTGCCTAGAGCAGCCTGTGCTAGGCCTCATAATATACATGCCATGTTGTGTACTCACTGCCTTACTGCATGCTCTGCCTTACTGCATATGCGGCATTGTAGCATGTGTATGGAAAATGCTAACACAACACACACAGTAACAGTGTGCACACAATGTAACATGTATATTACCAGCCCTAACACAGTCTGCTCTATGCAAGCAGAGTCAACACACAATCCAGATAGGGGTTAATAAGAAAATAAAATAATAAAATATAGCACACTAAGTACTGTAAATAAACGTACTGTATATCCAAGACCAGAGATATACCGATACTTGTATTTGGCAATGCTTGGGCAGAGCAAGGGGGCGTGACCAGGAGCTACGTCATTGGTCACACGCCCTGGAGAAGAGTGAGAGTGGGATCCTCACTCGCCTATAAGCCGAAGGGGGCTATTTCAGTATAAAAAAATGTGCTGAAAAACTCAGCTTCTACACAATTATCTATGGAAATTGTATTTTTAAAAATAGTGTATTACTTGCCAATAGCCAAGAAATTAGTAGATTAAATAATTAATGAATAGACATATATATTTACTTTGTAGAGGTAAGAACAACTATACTGTTAGATGGAATCAAAATTAGTCTCATCTTGTTTTTGTGTCTTGACATTGGTTACTATTAACTCATTTATTCAATACTATAGTATGGGAAATTTCTGTTGATCATTGACTCAGTTTCTGAGCAGTCATGTACCACCCATGGCTATGCTATCAAGGCTTCTGATGTAAGGCAAATACAGGATGGGGCTTTTGAATATGATTTTTCTTTCAATATCTCAAAAATCAATCTCCTTATCAAATGTTAGGCATATGTAGATCTGAATAAATCTCATATTGTATATTATTCTCAAATGTAGCTAAAAGAACAGTGCATATTGCTTTTGTTTTATTCCTTGATATTACTTTGTAATTGAGCATAGTTTGGATTTTGTTTATTGCTAAGGGTTTTCTCACTTATGTAAATGGTAGAGATGCATGTCAATATTAATTTGTCATGTATTCTATCCAAATGCAACACTATCCATGTACCTATGCAACGCTGCGTGTTGCTGAAATAAAATAGCTAGTAAAGATCACTTTTTACTCTGGGATTAGATAAATGAAAAATATGTGGCACATTAACAAAAAATCTGATCATATTCATTTTCTATATGGACATTACTTTATATAATAAAATTTAATGTCAGTGCTGCCCTTGGTAGTTAAATGGAGAAATACAAGCCGTATAATTAGCAATGTGTTTATTTTCTAGCATACTAGCCGGAAAGATAGCCCCTATTGGAAGATAAAAATGGAAGAACAAATTAAAATGGATTTCAGCCAAGACATTACTAGATCAATACCTGGCACTGGTAGGCTTGCTAAGCAATCCTATTACTTACACCATGACTGAATGCTACCTGTGCATACTCACTGAAATTACAAGGAGTCTAATGAACTCTTAAAAGTGTTACAAAATTTATAGATAATATAATTTAATATAAAATATAATCAAACTTTGTTAATATTAACATATTTAGAAACAATCTTGCCATCAACTAAATTACTAAGTATTGCCCTAAATTATATTTGTTAACAAGAAAGCTATTTCAAGGTTTTTAAGTTTTACATCCCACTTGGAGACTTACATTCAAATACTTCATTTCACTTTTGATAGAATGCATTACTTTTTGTTTTTTGGTTTTTTTGCGGCATCACTGTCTTCTGGTGGTGGGAGTTAGAGACCCCACCTTTCCTCCTGTGGAGTTGCTGCTGGAATTGAACCTTCATCCCAGTGGGCTGCAGTTCCACGCACAACCATTACACCACCGGGGCTCAGCCCAGAATGCATTATAATCATAGTTAGAATAATCTGCTTTAGATATAGCACATGATAACCAAAGAAGACACAAACTATGCTAAGCTTAACTAAACTAAACTTACAGATAAAGAAATCATAACTAATTATGTTAAATGAAGTATATTAAAATGGGAGATTGGTTACAATGCCATTTGCACACTTACCGATTTCATAACTTCTTATATCAAATTAAACCTGGTGCATGACAGTCTTTTCATTGAGATACTAGCGACGGCTAAAGAGAAAGCGTTCAGTTCTTGCAAAGACTTGCAGCCTCAGAAACCCAAAGGGTTTGTTCTACTTGGCCCTACAGGTCGGCTATGAGTCAGAATTAACTGGATCATGATGAGGTTAGGTTTGGATTTGTCAAATTGGTGTCGGTATTTTCCAAGGGATGCATTAAGAAAAAATACGAAGTGCCAGAAATATCCCTGAGTAATACATATGATTAAAAATAATCTGAATATCTAATCAATATATAGGTAATTCATTGTCTTTCAAATAACCTTGAAAATGGGGGGGGGGAGCAGAAAAATAATAACCCCCAAATTTTCAGACAGAATTCATGTACTTACAGAAGCTGTTCAACAATGTAAGCATCTTAATATTGTATGTGGAACAGAGAGTCTTTGAGGTACTTTTGGACATGCCACAGATAGACATTCTGCATTTTCTTAATTTGATTTGGGGAGAAGCAATTAGATAAAACATCACCCAATGATACGTAACGAGTTGTCCAAATTTGTTTGGTATGTATGTTTTTATTATGTTTGTGTGTTGTTTAAATTTTAATTTCAAGACATGAGTTCTGCCACTACTTGTAGGGAATACCGATTGGAAGCCAAGAAAGCCATAGCCACTTATTGAATGCTATCTTTTATGTACTTCAGACAGAGAGCATCCAAAAACCAGAGCTCCTTATCATTGAGTCCATTCCAATTCAAAGTCACGCCATAGAAGAGGGTAGCATGGCCCCGGGGGTTTCAGCAGGGTTGCAACTCTTTACAGGAGGAGACAGCCTCATTTCTCTTTCACACAACAGTTGATGGTTTCCAAATGCTGGCCTTGCAGTGAGCAAGTCAAGGCTGAACCCACTATGCTGCCAGAGATCTTTCAGATCAGATACGTTAGTGAAGGAAAGATACCATATAATCATGTACCAGCAAGCAAGAAAAACGATTCTATATCCTTGTGTAATGAAGGAGGAGAGTAATGTGATGGAATAATTTCTTGATCCATTTTTTGGACATTGAAAATAGTATATCCTATTTAAGCAGAACCATATTTCTTCTTGTGTTAGACCGGGTAGACTAGAGGAACAAATTCAAGGACACACATATCGATATAAGGAAAGGGTTTATATACAAAAGGAATGGGACACTAAGAAGGCATCCCAATCCAGTCCAGTACAAAGTCATAAGTCTGATATTAACCCATATGCCCGAAATAAGTCGATAAAGTCTCCTTCCGACTTATGAAGTCATGGGTCAGTGGGTGCAGAATCCCGGCAGGGGTCTCCACATGGCTCCTCGCTTCCGGGGCTCAGGGTCCATCAACAGCAGAAGCAACTCATCGCTGGCAGAGGTCTCCATGTGGCCACCTCAGCTTCAGAGATCTGGCTCCATCAGGGCAAAGCTGTGTGGTCTCTCTGCCGGCTCCTCCAGCTTCTCAGACGCTGCCATCTTTTCTGTGATTAGTCGTCTCTCCAACTAACTCCCATCAACTGGGGAAGATAGCCTCTCATCTTCATGAGGGAAATATCGCGAGATTTCCCAGAAGTCTCAGGAGAAAGCCATGCCCACATAGAGGCCTCATTGGCTACTCAATGCTATCTCCAGATTAACAGGCTAGACTCCACCCCTACATTTCAATCATAAAATTAACATAAGCACATGACTGCCTCACTTATTTTCTTTCTTTTTTTTAATCATATTATTTTCATTGAAACCAAAGGCACGGAAGAGTGCCTGCACTTGATTTCAATACAGGGGCTTGCTGTTGTAGCCACTGTGTCAGTCCACCTCTCCGAGGCCCTCCCTAGCTTTCACTGCCCCTGTATTTCACTGAGCGTGATGTCCTTCTTCAGGTCCTTGTCTCTTCTGACAACCTGTTCAAAGTCTGTAAGATTAAATCCTGTCATCCTTGTTTCTTAGAAGCACTGTAATTGTATTTCTTCAAGACAGATGTGTTTTTACTTTTAGCATTTTGGAGGATTCTCAATATCCTTCACCAAAACCACATTTCAATCACAAAAATTTTTCTTCAGCCTTTCTTATTCAATGCCCAACTTTTACAAGTACATGAGGCAATCAAAAAGACAATGGCTTAGATCAGTCCCACCTTTGTCCTCAAAGTAACATGTTAGCTTTCCAATATTTTAGGAAGTCTTGTGCAGCACATTTACCCAATACAAGTTTTTGATCTCTTGATTGCAGCTTTCATGAGCATTGATTGTGGATAAAAACAAGACAAAATCCTTGGTGACTTCTAGGTTTCTCCATTTATTATCATAATACCAATATATTTGGTTGTGAGGATTTCTACTTTTTTTTTTTTTTTACATTGAGCTGTAATTCCTTCTGAAGGCTATACTCCTGCGTTTTCATCAGCAAGAATGTCATGTCTTCATAATCAGAAAGCAAGTTTGCATCATCTATATATTACAGATTGTTTATAAATCTTCTTCCAACCCAGATGCCCGATCCTTCTTTACATAATCCATTTTCTCTGACAGTTTGCTCAACTTACATATGGAATATGTATGGTGAGAAAGCAGAACCCTGGTGAATACCCTTTCTAATTTTAAACCATGGAGTTTTCCTGTGTTTTGTTTGTATACATTCCTCTTAGATCCACTGCACCAATTCAGCCTGAGCACAATAAAGTGTTCTGAAATTATCAGTATTCTCAAGTTGACCCTTGGTTTGTTAAGATCCACATACTCAAATATCATGGCATACTCAATAAATCACAAGTATGCATCTTTCTGATACTGTCTGTTATCAGCCAAGACCCTTCTGACAACAACAGTGAAATATCTTTTTCCTTGTCCTCTTTTATGTCAATATACTGCTGCAACCAATGGTGGATAATATTTTGCAAAATCTTATGAGTATGTGATAGCAATGATCTTTTTCTTTATTTTGATCATTTTATTGTGTGAAGCACTTTATTTCAAATTAGTACAAATCTGGATCTCTTCCAATCAGTTATCCAACAAACTGTCATCCAAATCTCCTGGCATAAATGAGAAAGTACTTCCAGTGCTTCATCAGCCTGTTGAAATATTTTAATTGGTAGCATAAATATAGTTTCCATATAAAATAGCAGATTCACTGCACCAAACAAGAAGTAGTTAACATTCAACAACTTCAGGAGAGAGCATTTTATGAGGAACCAACTACACTGAAGGCATTAGACAAAAAGCATTTCTCTGGGAATTAATGTATACCAAACAAAATGTTCCACTTAACTGATAAAGCACAGGAGGGAATCACTCACCTATGTCAAGAAATTTGGAAGACAATTAACTTGATAATTGACAAATGATTCTAATTTGTATACATTTCAAAGAAAAATGACCTAACATATGAGGAAATTATTGAACAATACATTTAATATCATGCAAGTAAAATTTTGCTGAAGATCATTCAACAATAGCTGCAACAGTGTATCATCAGGAAACTGCCAGAAACTAAGTGCCAGATGCAGAAGAGGACTTAGCACAAGAAATTTCATTGCTGAAATGAGAGGAATCCTTGCTTAAAGCAGAACATATCAAAAGGATGTGTACTTGTGTATTATGGATTATGTAAAACCTTTCAGCTGTGGATAATAAACTATGAGTATCACTGAAAAAAATGAGAATTTCAGAACACTTCATTGAAATCATTCATAACCTGTAAATGGGCCAAAAAGCAGTTATTCAAATGAAATGGGGAATTCCATGTGTTTTAAAATAAACAGAGGTGTGTGTGTCAGGGTTGTATCTTTTTACTCATGTTGTTCAATTTGTGTGCTGAGAAAATAATCTGAAAACTGTACTCTTTGGACAGGAATATGGCATCATTACTGAAAGATGAAGCAATCTACAATCAACTGGTGACACAACCTAGCTTGCTGAAAGTAAGAATTGAAGCAATTGCTCATGATGATCAGGGACTTCGGTCTTCAGTATGGATTGCAACTCACTATAAAGAAAAACAAAATCCTCAAAACTGGACCAATAGACAGCATCACAATAAAAGGAGACAAAATTAAATTTGTCAAGGATCTCATCCTACATGAAACATCAATCAATGTTCATGTAATCATCAGCCAAGGAATCAAGCTATATGTTTCATTGAGAAAATATACTGCACAAAGCCTCTTTAAGATGTTGAAGAAAAAGAATGTCACTTTGAGTTATTAGATGTGACAGATGCAAGTCTTGGCATTGTTAATTGCCCCATATACATGTGAAAGTTGCATATTGAATAAGGAAGACTGAAGAAGACTCAATACTGTGAAGAATATTGAAGGCATCAGAGACGACCAGAAGAACAAACAATCCTGTCCTGGAAGAAGTACAGTTAGAATGCTCCTTAGAAGCAAGGGTGGCAAGATTTCTTCTCATCTATTAAGGTGTTACCTAGAGAGACCAGACTCTGGAAAGAGACATCATTCTTGGTAAAGTAGAAAACCAGCAAAAAAGTGGAAAACCATCAAAGAGACAGACTGACACAATAACTGAAGCAATGTACTCAAATATAGCAATAATTTTGAAATTAGCTCAGAACTGAGCAATGTTTCACTGCTAGTATAAGAATTATGTGAGCTGAAACTGACTCAGTGAGGCACAGCAATACCTGCTTTCAGAGAAGCTTCAAGCCACTGGCTTTACAACTGTGCCACCATGGCTTCTTGCTAAGACTTAAAAATTCAAAATATTTCATTGGAAAGTATGATTTAAATTTAATAGCATAATTTTCTGGTTTTCCCAAAACTGTTTAGCAAATATTCATGAATACACTTCAAAGATTTCTCTATATCTTAGCTGCCATTTCTCTCACTTTCTTATGAAAACAAATATAGTTAATAATTTCTAACTGTTATTGTATATCCAGCTAATTTTAATCTGTGTGGATCATCTCTTAAATAAATATTTTATATGATTAAAAGTACACTTGTAAGAAGATCTTCTAATTTTTGGTCCTTTAATGTTCCCTTGGAATAACACCACTATTTCTCGCTACAAAGTTACCAAAAATGGAGGAAAATATGAAAATGATTTTGGTTCTAAAAACAATAATAAAATGTATAACCAGATGCCTCTGTGACTGTTTATTTACCTGAATATTGTATGAGATTACATGAGATAAAATAAAGTTACTGTATATGCTTGTGCACAAGCCAAGTTTTTCAGCACACTTTTAGTGCAATTTTTGTGGTAAAATTACGTGCCTTGATGGATATTAGGTCCGCTTACACTCGAGTTTATAGGATATTCTCCCAAGCAAATAAATATATATACATATATATACACACACATATATTAACATATGGATTCTCATTGACATTGGTTTGTGTATGGTGAGTGTTAAGAAAATGCAGAAAGACTTTCAGCTGGCCAAACTATTTTTTTTGCTTCTAAAATGCTGTTCCAAGACTCAAACCAGTCTAAAGAAAAGTTATCTGCTTCCCCTGACATAAATTCTAAGAGGAAACTGCAAGTATCAAAGAAGGCTTCTGGAAGAAATGAGAATGAAATAGGGTGATCAGCAACTCATATACACACAGTGGAAAAAATAGCCTATTAGAAGAGACGGCATGGTGACACCCCTCCCCCAACCAGAAAAAAAAAGCAAAAGAAAAGAGCTCCACTTGGCAGACCTTTCACCCTAGGAGCTTTCCCCTCCAGACGAGGGCGGAGAAACTCACTCGCATTTAGTGCACTCAGGAGCATCCCCTTGGAAGGTTCTCTCTGTTCACAGTGAATTTTTTCATAAAAGCAATTTCACCCAGACCCCATTTATTTTGTGATGGTCAATTTAGGAGCGCAGCATACAGATGTGAAATGCTGTTTCCAGCTCAGGAAAAGTGCTCCAAAAACTGTTATGATGTCGAACACAGCTTACAAAGACAGTGCAATGGGAAAAACTCAAATATATGACTGATTTTAACATTTCAGAAAAGGTGAAAAGTTGATTGATGACAAACCTCCTTCGGAATATCTGTCAGTGTCCTGAACAGATAGAAATGCCAAATTGTAGTGCATTTGCAGTTCATTCCACCAGATCAGACTGCTACTCAAGCTTTCTACTTAGAGGTTCTGAAATGAGACCATACCAGTGTGCGATGTTAAAGGGCTGATTTGTGAATACCACAAAATACCTGCTCATGGAGCCATCTCACTGCTTCAACTTGGGCAAAAACCTAGCATGCTTCTCTCTCCCACACACCTTACTCACCTGGCTTTTTCGTTTGACTTTGCAACATCTTCTTGTTTCTGAGAATGAAGAGTGGCATGAAAGGAAAGTGATTTCATGATATAGAAGTGGTCAAGAAAAAAAAAACAAGGAGATGCTGTCAGCCATCCTAAGACATGAGCTTAAAAAATATTTCCAAGAATAGAATGATAGATTTGACTAATGTGTTAAATGTAATGGGGAGAACTTTGAAGGTGAAAAGGTTGTTTGGTATAAAACAAAATATTAAAAACATAACTTTGAAAAAAGTTTCCCTTTTTTTTTTAAAGTGGGTACTCATGTATAGTAATCAAAAGCAATAAATCTTGGTTTAACACTCAGAATTTCAGTTCTTTATTATTTACTAGTTTCCCTTTCCTTTCATGTTGAAGTCTATAGCAGTAATAATAATGATGATGATGATTACGAGAGCTTTCGTTGTTTTGTAGTGAATTGTGAAATAAAATGGCTGGTTCTTAGAAATGAATAAAAATATTCATTATTAGTATTCAAAAGAATAGCAATCAGACAAACATCTAATTTTTACTTCACAATCTATTGGCATTGTGCACCTGAGCAGATTTTTTAAGTTTCTTTTTCCAATTTGCAAAGTATGAGTAAAAAATAACATATTTATTCATTGCTTTCTGCTTAAATTTGGATGTAACATATACATGAAAATTTTAATAGAAATACAACTACCCTAAAATATTTCAACTGTCCTTGAAAGTTTTTAAATATACTGTGTTAATCCGGGTAAACTAGAGAAACAAATTTCATAGACATGAATACGGATATAAGGAAAAGTTTTACATTCAAGAGGATTGGGACATTGAGAAAGCATCCCAGCCCAGTCCAGTTCTAAGTCATAAGTCCAATATTAACCCATATGCCCAATACCAGTCTTTAAAGTCTCCTTCCAATTCATGAAGTCACAGGCCAGAGGGTGCAGAGTCCTGGCGCTGAGAGGGGTCTCCCCATGTATCCTCACTTCCAGGACTTAGGGGCTCAGGGTCCATCAACAGCATTCCGTGATGGCAGAAGCAACTCATCCCTGGCAGGGGTCCCCACATGGCCTCTCCAGCTTCAGAGGTCTGGCTCCATCAGGGGAAAGCCGTGTGTCTTCTGCTCTGGCTCCTTCAGTTTCTGGGATGCAGCCATCTTGTCTTGTCCGTGATTAATCATCTCTGAGACAGACTCCCAACAACTGGGAGAAGACAGCTTCTCATCTTCACGAGGGAAATATCACGAGATTTCCCAGATGTATCAGGAGAAAGCCAGGCCCACACAGAGGCCTCATTGGCTACTCAATGGCTATCTCCAGATTAACAGGCTAGACTCCACCCCTACATCTCAATCATGAAATAAAAATAAGCACAAAACCACCACATACACTTACATTGGCAGATCCCAAATTTATTTTTCTCTCTTAAATTAAGCATTTTGATCAAAGAACAATGACAAAAGCAAATATTGATCATTAGGTGAGTAGTTTATATGTACAGCAACCACAATGTACTTATTTCAGAATATCTAATTATCTACTGTCATAAAAACTTACTTCAATTCAGTAAGCTATAAAGTAATTGAGAAGGTATATGAGGATAACTGTATTCTATTTAAGTATATCCATCAAAATACTTTAAGAAATATTAAGCAAGAAATACCTAAACTATTTTATTCAATGAAGTATCAAGACCATATATGATTTGTAACCGGATAATTATTAAAGACAGGCTTTTATGTATCTATAATATGATGTTTTATTTAAATTACAAAAAGTAGGAAAGCTATAATTCTTTATTAAAATGATACTAGTTTAGAAAGTATGCATTTCTAAAGAATTTATGCTATGATATGCTATATTCACCTATACTTCTATTCTGATAGAGGATGTATGACTATATATGCATATGTGTAAGCCTTCATTTTCTAAAAAATAAAGCAGATATTGACTCATGGTGCTTCTCTGCATAAAAAGATATATTGATTATGAGCAAAGTGAGGCAAGCATAGTAGGCTTTCGGGTTCCTGTTTACACTGCATAAATCTTATCTCTGCAAAGAGGTCAATGTACTCCAAACCCAAAGAACTTTCTATAAGAAGTGCGGCAAGCATCACCTCACAAAGTGATCCAGTATAAGGGGAGCAAAAATTCCCTGTAAGTGCAAGAAAAAGAGGCACAACAATCAGAAGTAGAGTGACTATCGTTGGCAGACAAATCAAATATTTTGGCAGAAGGCTAAAACCACAGAGAAGATCATGCTGAAGCTTGAATGTGTTGAGTCCAACTGTCTGTCCAAGAGGATGCTGGCCATTACAAGATGCAAGCATTGTGAACTGGGAGGGAAAAGAAGGGAAAGGGTCAAGTGATCCAGTTCTTAGCCTTCTTTTATCTTGCAAATTTGAAAAAGTGTTGAATCAATATTAGAATTATCTGTAAGAAAATATAGTAATGTTTTTACTTGAAAAAAGAAAAGATATATAATTGAGGGTGAGGAAGGTAAGCAGAATAGGTCCACAGATACTTAAGAATTTATTTATAACTTCTTTTGATTAAAAATACTACAAAATAGATAAGACACCTGTAGAGTTATTTTAGATCAACCAAACTTCATCAGAAAATAAATTAGGATCAAAGAGCATATATTCATTCCTATAAAACTTGGAGTGCAAAATTTGAATTACATATACTTCAGAGAGTTATCAATTAGACAGAAGTATAAAATATAATTTTATACTTAGAAAATAAATCACCATCAATGATGTATCTTATTTTAGCTTACAGACTTAGAAATAATGAACTGTAATATTAAAATTATACTGACTATATTTTCATCAGACAAATATTAAAGACAGGCTCTGACATTTTTATAATATAATGCTTTATTTAAATTACAAAAGTAGGAAGGTTATAAGTAATTATTAAAACTATATTAATTTGGAAAACATGTATTTATAAACAATTATGCTACAACATACTATATTCACCTACACTTCTATTCTGATAGAGGATGTATATTTATATATCTATATATGCACATGTGCAAACCTTCATTTTTCAACTAAAAATAAGCAAGAATTGACTTATGACATTTTTCTGCATCCTATTTCTCTCTTTAGAAAAATATCATAACTCAAAATCATTATTACTGTATATACTCTAAGTATATGCTGACCTGAATATCAACCAAGGCACCTAATTTTACAACAAAACTGCATTAGGATGTGCTAATGAACAACTTATACATGAGTATATGTAGTATATGAAAAAAGGAGAAATAGGTGAAGGATAAGGGTAGCCCCTCCCCACAAGAATATTTTAGAGGACAGCTCCGAAATTTGAGGGAAAGGGACATGTCTGACCAGAACACAGGGTAACAAACGAAGGGGGAAGAGGAGAGAGTGGGGCCCATCCAGGCCCCCCAAGCCTTGAGGACAATATCCCCACTCAGAACAGACAACGCACAGAGAGGACCAGATGGCTGCCTCCACTATGAGACACAATGTTCCTGGCTGACCTACAATCCTATAGGGGCCAACACTGAAGATACAGTATCGGGATTGCACCTGTTCTGACCCTACCACACAGAGAAAAAACACTAAGGCCATGCAGCAGAGCAGCGAAGGGAGCAGAACATGGAGTTCCCGAGGGAGTGCCAAGGATTGACTTAAGGGCCAGGGGGTGAAGCCCCATCAGACTTGACTGCAGGTCAACAACCGGACCTTGAACTATTTACAGGTTTTTTTATATTATTATTTTTATGTATATATATATATATATCTGGATATTGGGTTTTTCCTTGTTGTAATCATCATTTTGTTTCCTTTAGTCACTTTGTCTTGTTATGTCTTTTTTTGTGTGTGCATATTATTATCTCTCTAGGTCTATCAAGATAAGGTAGCCTGTATGATCAGTCTGAAGGAGAAAACGATGAGAGAAGAGGCAGAGGGGCAAAGGAGGTGATGTTGACCAACCCAGGGACAAGGAAACTACAAGGGGTCAAATATCACTGACAAGGTGGGTGAGAGAGGTCTGATAAGGATTGATCAAGAGTAATGTAACAGAGAGAAATCACTGAAATGCAAATGAAGCCTGAGCATAATATTTGGACAAGAGGAAAGTAAAAGGAAAATAGAGGAAAGAAATAGGAGGCAAAGGATATTATAGAAGTCTAAATATAGGCATTTACAGAGGTAAATATATTTATTTATGATGATATGGAAATATACCTACGTGCATATAATTATAGGTTCAGAATTAAGGCGGCAGATGGGTAATGGACCTCCACTCAAGTACTCCCTCGATGCAAGAACACTTTCTTTTATTAAATTGGCATTCTATGATGCTCACCTTCCACATACGATCACTAAAAACGAATGCATGCATATGTATAGGTGGTAAAGAAAGCTGATGGTGCACAGATATCAAAATATTTAGCATCTGGGGTTTTAAATTCTTGAAGATAAACAAGCAGACATCCAGCTCAGAAGAAACAAAGCCAACATGGGAGAAGCACACCAGCCTATGTGACCATGAGGTGTCAAAGGGATCAGGAATCAGGCATCCAATAATATGAAATCATATCACTGTGTGCCCCCCTTCACTTTAGTATCATTGAAGACAAAGACATGTATATGCAAATGTGGTGAAGAAAGCTGATGGTGCCCCGCTATCAAGAGATATAGCGTCTGGGGTCTGAAAAGTTTGAAGGTAAACAAGCGGCAATCTAACTTAGAAGTAACAAAACTCACATGAAGGAAGCACACCAGCCTTTGTGACCACAGGTGTCGAAGGAATCAGGTATGAGGCATCAAAGAACTAAATGTTATATTACAGTAAATGAAGGGGAGTATAGGTTGGGGACTCGAAGATCATTTGTAGGTAGTGGACTTCTCTTTACAGAGGGTTCACAGGGAGGAGATGAACCAGTTATGGTGCAGTATAACAATGTTGAAGCATACAACTTTCCTGTAATTTTTCAACTTTCTCCTCCCGACTCTCATGGTCCCAACTCAACTTTACAAATCCAGCTATACCAGAGGATGTACATGGGAACAGATAGGAACCAGAAACTAGGGAATTCATGACGGACGATTCATTCAGGACCAATGGTGAGAGTGGACATACCAGAAGGGTGAAAGGAAGGAAAGGAAAGAGGGAACTAATGATAAGGATCTACATATAACCTCTTCTCTGGGGTATGGATAGGGGGAAATGGGTGAGGGGAGACGAGATAGTATGAGATGTGACAAAGTAATAATAAATTATAGATTATTGAGGATTCATGAGGGAGAAGGGAATAGTGAGGGAGGTGAAAAATGAGGAAATGATGCCAAGAGCTGAAATAAAAAGTGAATGTTTTGAGAAGGAGTAGGACAACAGATATACAAATATGGTTGACATACAATGGAAGGATGTATGGATTGTGAAAAGAAGTGCATGAGTCCCCGATATAATTATTTTTTAAAGAGCCCAAAAAGATACCATAAACATGAAAAATAAATATGGCCTATTTTTCTAAAATTGAGTAAAGTTATTGATCTAAAATAGAGTAAGAACAGTTTGTGAAAGTGGTAACATGTTAACCTCATGGTGATGTTATAAAAATTTAAGTGGTCATGAGAGTACAATGCTATTGGCATCTTGAGTAAAATGAGTTACTCTAAAAAATATTTTTTGAAATACAGCTTTCTTCAGTTAATTCATTCAGAAATTTGACCTTTGGATGAGTTTCCCTTTCTATCTCTTGCTATGTGGACCAAAGTGAGCAATTTCAATTGGCTGATAGATTGTCTTCTCAATTTCCTCGATTCTCAATTTTGTGGTCTATGTGGCATAGGTGAGGTTTTCTACTCTTGTAAACAGTTCAGCCTCATAAATTTACAGGGATCATTGCATTTTTTTTCCTGTGGAAATGGTCTGTGTTCAAATTGACTCATTGGCAGTGAGGTTTATCTCTAATAAATAGTTCTTTACTTTATATGAGATGCATATTCTCATGATTTTCTAGGTTTCATTACTATTTGTTGTCAGACAGGGTTATCTAGAGAGATAAGGCCAGGACATTAGGGATTCTCTTTATATATTTATATGGAGAAAAGGGTATATAAGATAAGAAAGAAAGAGTTAAGTAATCTATAAAGCAGTATGAATTGCTCAGTGCAACTCATTTGCGTGAGGAAACTAGAAGACTGGCAGTCCTTCAAGTCTTGAGGGTTGCTGAGCAGTCCTCTGTAGAGCAATTTAGGCTATCTGGTCACAGGCAGCAAACAGCAAAGCAGGTCACCAACAGTCAGCCAGATGACAGAGTCCAACAGTCCCCAGCTCAAGAGATGTATATCCCAGGAGCGTGACGAAGTAGGGCTTGAAGGAACCTCAACTCACAATCACACAGTCCATGATTAGGTGTCCCATGGGTAGTGTTGCTTGGAGGTCGAGGCACAGGACAAAGAAGGCAGCTCTCTGGTCCAAAGTTCCCAAAGCAAGAGAGAGGGCGGAACTCACTGAGTCTTCCTATCTCTGCCCTTCAATTCATCCCATGTGTTCATTGGCCATGCCATCACAACAGACCCACCAATCTTCTGTGGCCATGTTGGGATAACAAAGCTACCCATCATAGTCCGCCCCTTGCCAACATGGCACCTGTACACAATCATTTACTCATATAAAATTTCCATACATCAATGAAATCAAACTTATACTTAACATCAAACATCTACCATGCATATAAATGAGAAAACACTAAATTCAATTGTAGCTGATATATCAAACATAAGCAAAGGAAAGATTCAGTAAGCTCATTAACAGAAAATACATGAACAATCACAAACCTCGCTTCTGCAATTGATCATGTGGTCGTAATTCGTAGGTAGAACTACCTTCTTCTACTATCCATTCTGTATTACCTTTGCCCTCAGCAATCATTTCAGCTGGTTGTGGTTTTTTGCTGGGTGGGGTGACCCAGACATTCATCCCTGAGGGGTCTAGGTCGTCATTAGATGTCATGTCATGATGGGGTTGCTGTAATTTATCATTTACTTTTATCACAGTGCATGGTAGCACTAAGAGTCGGCCTATGGAATCTCCTGGATTCCAGATATATTCCTCTTTACCCCCATTAAGTAACACCAGTCCAATTTCTTCTTGATAATCTGGGTCAATCACACCACTCAGTACAGTGACACCCTTCCTTATCTGTTTATCCAAAGACATGAGAAGCCCAAAGTGGCCAGGGGGCATTCTCAGCTGCTAGTTCAGTGGAATCCGTGCTGTGTTTCCAGGTGGGAGAATTTCTTCCTTCACGACCAGGACCTCCAGTCCTGACGAACATTTGGTTGCTGGGACAGGAAGCAAAAATGCTGCACATGGGTCAATAGGAGTAATAGTGAGTGGTGCCACTGCAGTTTCCACTTGGTTCCTGGACCCATGAATCCTGGCTATTGGAGACATAGCACCATATATTGGCCGCTGGTTTGAAGCGTATCCTGGAGAACACTGCCCCAGCCTCGCAAGTTGTTGCCACGTAGTTTGCATTGCAGTTGTGCCTTCAGGAGCCCATTCCATTGTTTTATCAAGTCAGCTATTTCAGGATGATAAAGAACATGATATGACCAGTGGATTCCATAGGCATGGGCCTATTGCCACACTGAATTTGCTGTAAAGTGAGTTCCTTGATCTGAAGCAATGCGATTTCAGATGCCAAACCAGTGGATAAGGCATTCTGTAAGTCCACAAATGGTGGTTTGGGCAGAAACATTGCGTGCTGGGAAGGCAAATTCATATCTGGAATAGTGTCTATTTCAGTCAGAACAAAACACTGCCCCCTCCATGATGGGAGTGGTCCTATATAATCAACTTGCCACCAAGTTGCTGGTTGATCTCCCCGAGGAATGGTTCCACATCTTAGACTTAACATTAGTTCTGCTGCTGGAAAAGAGGACCTCAGCAGTGGCTGTGGTCAAGTCAGCCTTGGCGAGTGGAAGTCCATGTTGCTGTGCCCATGCATAACTTCCATTCCTGCCACCATGGCCACTTTGTTCATGTGGCCATTGGGCAATAACAGGAGTGGCAGAGGAAAGAAGAGGACCAGTCTCCACAGGGCATGTCATCTTATCCACTTGATTATTAAAGTCCTCCTTTTCACCCTTTGATGAGCATTCACATGAGACATGATTACCTTTACTTTTTTGGCCCATTCAGAGAGATCTATCCACATACCTCTTCCTCACACCTGCTTGTCATCAATTTTCAAATCACGTTCCTTCCAAGTCCCTGACCATCCAGTCAAGCCATTACCATCCAGTCACAGACCATGAAGCAGTATATAGTCTCACATCTGGCCACTTTTCCTTGTAGGCGAACTGAACAGCCGTATGCACTGCTTGAAATTCTGCCCATTGGGAGGATTTTCCTTCACCATTATCTTTTAGGGAGATCCCAGAAAGGGGCTGTAGTGCTGCTGCTCTCCACTTATGAGTAGCACCTGCATATCGTGCAGAGCCATCTGTGAACCAAGCATGACTTTTCTGTTCTTCAGTTAAACTATCATAAGGAACTCCCCAGGAGGCCATAGGTGCAGAGTTTGAAAGAGAAGGTAATGTGACTGGAGTGGAGACTATGGGCATTTGGGTCACTTCTTCATGAAGATTACTTGTACCTTCAGGTCCTGCTTTGGCCCGATCTCATATGTACCACTTCCACTTAACAATGGAGTGTTGTTGTGCACGTCCAACTTAATGACTTTGTGGGTCAGAGAATACCCAGTTCATGATGGGTAGTTCAGGCTTCGTGGTAACTTGGTGGCCTAAGGTGAGGCATTCAGTCTCCACCAAAGCCCACTGACAGGTCAACAGCTAGTTTTTCAAAGGGGGAGTAGTTGTCTGAAGAATATGACAGGACTTTACTCCAAAATCCCAATGGTCTACACTGTGATTCACCAATAGGGGTCTGCCAAAACTCCACACAGCATCTTTATCAACAACTGACACCTCTAGCACATTTGGTTCAGCTGGATCATATGGTCCCAGTGGCAAAGCAGCCTACACGGAAGTGTGAACCTGTTGCAGAGTCTTTTCTTGTTCCAGGTCCCACCCAAAATTGGAGGTCTTTCATGTCAGTTGATAAATAGGTTGAAGTAGAACACCAAAGTGAGAGATATGTTGCCTCCAAAATCCAAAGAGGCCACTAGGCATTGTGTCTCCTTTTTCATTGTTGGAGGAGCCAGATGCAATAGCTTATTCTTCACTTTAGTGGGAATATCTTGACATGTTCCACACCACTAGACCCCTAAAAAATTTACCAAGGTGGAGGGTGCTTGAATCTTTGTTGGTTTAATTTCCCAACCTCTCGTATGCAAATGCTGTACTAACGAATCTAAATTCTTTGATACATCCTCCTTAGTGGGTCCAATGAGCATAATGTCTTCAGTATAATGGCCTAGTTTGACATTTTGTGGAATAGACAGGCGATTGAGGTCCCTTTGGACTAAATTATGGCACAGGGCAGAAGAGTTTATGTACCACTGGGGGAGAGCTGTGAAAGTGTACTGTTGAGCCTGCCAGCTGAAGGCAAATTGCTTTTGGTGATCCTTTAAGGTTGGTATTGAGAAGAAGACATTGGTCAGATTAATAGCTGCATACCAAGTACCAGGAGAAGTATTAATTTGCTCAAGCAATGAGACCACATCTGGAACTGGAGTCACCACCTGGTAAATCTTACAATAATCCACTGTCATTCTCCAGGATCCATCTGTCTTCTTTACAGGCCAAATGGATGAGTTAAATGGAAATGTGGTAGCAATCACCACCCCTGTATCTTTCAAGTCTTTGATGGTGGCACTGATCTCTGCCATCCCTCCAGAAATGCAATATTGTTTTTAGTTTACTATCTTCCTAGGCAATGACAATTCTAATGGTTTCTATTTGGCCTTTCCCACTATGATAGCCCTTATTCCACATTTCAGGGATCCAATATGGGAGTTCTGCCAGTTACTAAGTATGTCTATTCCAATGACGCATTCTGGAACTGGGGAAATAACCACAGGATGGGTTCAGGGACCCACCGGGCCCACATTGAGGCACACCTGAGCTAAAACTCCATTAATAACTTGACCTCCATAAGCTCCCACTCTACCTGGTGGGTCTTTGAAACACTGTGGGTCCCCTGGAATTATTGTCATTTCAGAGCCAGTGTCTAGTAATCCCCCCAAAATTTGATTATTTCCTTTCCCCCAATGAACAGTCAGTCTTGTGAAAGGCTGCAGTTCCCTTTGGGAAAGGCTAGAAGAAAGACTAACAGCATAAACCTTGGGTGATATAGCAGAGTCTTCCTTCCAAGGGATCCATCCTTCCCCTCATACAAGGGGTTGTAGATCTGTAAACTGGCTCAGGTCTGGGAATTGGTTGAGTGATAGTGACTGTGTATCTCGCTGTTCATCGGATCTAGCATTCTTCTGCTTGTATAGGTCACATAAATATCTAGTAGGTTTCCCATGTATTTCACTCCTAGGGACACCGTTACTAAGTAGCTATAATTCCACACAAGACAGGCTGCTTTGATTACTACAAAAGCCTTGTTGTCTATTATAACCATGTCCACCCTGTCTCTGTTGATTCAATAACAACACTTGCCCTCTGTCACCATGAAGTCCAATCAGCCCCATCGTGGGCAAATGTCAGAGTTCACTTAAGGCAGTTCCCACAGTTAATTCTGGTGCACACAAAATAGCAATTATAGAAGTCTTCAGAGATGCTGGCACCCACCTCACAAACTTGTTCGTTATGGTTGTGGTGAAGGTTATGTCCTCAGGACACCCTCTTTTGGGACACCCCCTTTTGGGGTCTATGGGAGTATCCTGATAGACCCATTCCATCATATCACTTTCTGTAAGTTTGTGGATGCCTTCTTCTACAGTGTACCCAGGTAGGTCAGGCACCTCAAGTTGGTCTAATCTAGGACATCTGGCAGCCCATGTTTCAGTGAACCAACCAAATATGGAGTTGGAGCCTCTCTTAGCTTCTCTCACTAAGATATTGAAAGAAGAGTCTGTGCTTAGGGGTCCCATATCCAGAAATTCAGACCGATCTAATATTACATTTCTTTCACCAGTATCCCACACCCTCAGTAACCATTCCCAAGGATATCCCCCAGGCTTCTGCTTGCACGTATTTGAAAGCTCAAGTAGTTCTTTGTGAGTATGGCATACTTCTTGAGTCATCTCGACCTCACCCTTCGGAGCTTTCCTTGCCTTCATTTTAGTTATAGGTCTAGCAGAAACTATCAATGGTGAGAGCGTTTCCTGGGTGTTCTCAGCACTATCTTGTATGGCATCTCCCTCTGGCAGTGGTAGAGATGCAGCCTCACCTGGTGTTTCACCTTGAGTAGTTTGATTGAACTGCTCAGGTGTGTGTTGTTTTGTTGATAGTTGACTACTCTCTTCAGCTGGGAGGGGTGGATCTATTTACTGGGCTAGTTTATTTGTTTCTAGAGGCAGCACAATATCCTCCTCTTCTGGATCATCTGCCCATATAGTTCCATCCCATGTTTCAGGGTCCCAATTTTTTTCCTATTCAGTGCCCTCACTTTGGCTTCAGACACTGCTCTAGATCTGTTGTTCAGCTGACGTAATTCAGCCACTTACATAATGAGGCTTTGAAACTGGTTCTCAGCAATATAGGCTCTTTTACTACAGACAAGAGAATTCTCCTTTGTAGCACAGACAGAACCCTTCATGTCTGTGAGTTGGCACTTAAGATGTGCTTCTGAGGACCTGAGGCAATCCCTCTCCTTAATCACATAGTCCATTGTAAGGAGGACCAGCCAACCAGCTTCCCTATACGTGTCATTTTGACAAAACTGCTGGAAAATATCAAATATACAATCTCCAGAGACTCTATTTTAACCAGCACCCCCTCCATTGGTGCCCCTACTTTAGTTATTAGCTTTGCTATTTCACACCATGGACTAGTAGGAGTGATAGAATTACCCATGACTTTAGGTCTAGAATTAGTATCACCAGTTCTCTTGAGACTAATCAGATTGTAGAACCAATCAAAGAAACCCATATTTATGATTTTATTTCTCTAGAAGCACTCCTGGTACCACTTGTATCAGAGAGGGTTCTCTAGAGAAATAAAGCCAGGACATTAGGAATTCTCTTTATATATTTCTATATAGAGAGGCTATATAAGATAAGAAAGAAATAGTTAATTAATCTATAAAGCAGTACAAATTGCTTGGAGCAACTCACTTGCGTGAGACAGCTAGAAGACTGGCAGTCCTTCAAGTCTTGAGGGCCGCTGAGTAGTCCTCTGTAGAGCAATTTAGGCTATCTGGTCACAGGCAGCAAACAGCAAAGCAGGTCACCAACAGTCAGCCAGATGACAGAGCCCAACAGTCCCCAGCTCAAGAGATGTATATCCCAGGAGCATGACGAAGTAGGGCTTGAAGGAACCTCAACTCATAGCAACACAGTCCACGAATAGGTGTCCCATGGGTAGTGTTGCTTGGAGGTCGAGGCACAGGACAAAGAAGGCAGCTCTCTGGTCCAAAGTTCCCAAAGCAAGAGAGAGGGTGGAACTCGCTGAGTCTTCCTATCTCTGCCCTTCAATTCATCCCATGTGTTCATTGGCTGTGCTGTCACAACCGACCCACCAATCTTCTGTGGCCATGTTGGCATAACAAACCTACCCATCACACTAGTCACTCTTTCTTATTTCCAAAATAATGAATTTCCAAATTTTCTACTTGTAAGCTATACGAAAAATCTCATTATTTTATAGATGTTATCTCTCATCTCTTTCTCTCAATTGAGAGATTCTTCAAATGAACATAGTGTTTTCTCAACAAACAAAGGAAACAATATATGTGATGTAATTTTCCCAACCCATTCACAAACTAGCATGTTCTAATGCATTCTGCATGCTCATAGCTCAAAACATTATTTTATGTTAAAAGTAATGAAAGTTTTTAAAGAACTCATTTTATTCAACACTTGCACAGCATTTAACTACAATAAACACTATCATTTTTATACCATATCCCATGGGAGTAAAAGGCATCAGAAAACACATAACAAATAAACAAAAACATATTGTGGTGTATGGACAGGGCAGGGGTGCGGGGTTGGTGGACCAGAGACCTAAAGCCCATCTGTAGACAATGGAACATCCCCCCCCACAGAGAGATGACAGGGAAGGAATGAGTCAACAAGGGTACAGAAAAGTACCGATGAAACACACTATATTCCTCTGGTTCCTTGAAGCTTCTTCACACACAACCCCACCCCCCAGCAGGACCCCAGTACTGCTTCTCCCTTCAGACTGACCAGAACATGTACACATGTATAGAAAAGAGATGTGGGCCCACAACACATGGAATCCAGGGACAGGAATGATAACAGACATACCATAAGTATAGGGATAAAGGTGGGAGGGAGGGAGAAAGGGGAAATCTGTCAGAATGATCAACACATACAACCACACAACCTTCTCTTGGGGGTGTTGGGGGGTAGAGAATAACAGAATACCCAGGGGAAGACAGTGGTAGGTGTAAGATATGAAAATAATAGCAATTTATAATCTACCAGATTATAGACGGGAGTGCCAAAGTAAGGAGCCAATGACAAGGATTCAATAGGAAGTAAATGTCTGGAAATGAAGGAAGGCAGCAAAGTACACGCACACCTTATGCAATCAAAGTATGAATCATAACAAGAGATGTAAGAGTCCCTAATAAAACTATTACAAAGACATAAATAGATCAATTGCATTACTCAATGCTAAGAACACTAGGCTACATTTATTTATTTTTCATGTATATGCTATCTATTAGGATTTTATCCTCACCTGTCTCTCCATTTATTCATATTTTAATATTTTGTTTGTTACAACATTGGAGGCTAGAATACTGGTATTTCAAATATCAGGAAGATCACCCCTGATGGAAAGTTTTAGCAAAATTCCAAAATAAGACTAGGCATAAAGAAAGTTTTGATTATCTATTTCTGAAAATTAATCAATTTTTTTTTCAGATTACAACTAAACATTTAGTCAGTCTAACTGACTTCCTTTGGACACATCATCAAAAAGGGATCAATTTCTAGGAAAACATAAAATATTTGGTGAACTAAAGGATCAATGTGATAGAGATGTTGGATAAATGGATTAGTACAATAGTTGCAATAATGGAGTTGCAATAATTATTGCAATATTGCAATAATGCAATATGCACCTATTACAAGGATGATGCACTGGGTATTTTTTTGTTCTGTTTTTATACAATCTCAGTGAGTGAGAATCAATGGGATAGCAGTTGTCTAGTTAGATATTTTAACGTTGATCACCTCACATCACCCCCATTGAATTTTTTAGACACTTTTTGGGGGGCTCTTACATCTCTTATCAAAACCCATACGTTTATTCAGTCAGTGTGTCAAGTACATTTGCTGTCATCATCATTTCAAAGCATTCTCTTTCCACTTGAGCCCCGATATCAGCTACTTATTTCTTTTTCTCCCTCACTCACCCACACTCTCTTATGAATCCTTAATAAGCTATAAATTATTATTTCCATATTTTACATCATACTCCATCTCCCCTCACCCAATGTTCCATGATTCATCCCCCTGGGAGGGGGTTCTAGATTGATCCTGTGATTAATACCTCCCTTGCCCCCCACCCTCCTCTTACACTACTGGTATCTCTACTCTCACTATAGGACCTGAGAGATTTATCTATACTGGATTTCCTGTGTTGCACGCTCTTATCTGTAGCACTAGGGATGCTCTGGTTTGTAAGATAGAATTGAAGTCAGGATAATTGGGTGAAGGAAACATCAAAGAGCTGGAGGAAAGTTGTGTGTTTCAGCAATGCTATACTGTACTCTGATAGGCTCATCCCTTCCCTGAAATTCCTTTGCGAGGAAATATCCAATTGTCTACAGATGGACATTGGGTTTCCACTCCGTGAGCAACCCCATCCCCACCCCCCACCATTCACCTTGGGTATGGTTTTGTTCTGGATCTTAGATGCCTGATGCCTGATTTAATAAAAAACTCATGATCACACAGGCTGATGCCCTTCTTCCATGTGGTCTTTGGTGCTTCTGAGCTAGATGGCTGCTTGTTTATCTTCAAGCCTTTAAGACCCCAGACACTGTAAATTTGATAGCTAGGCATCATCAACTTTCTTCAGCACATTGCTTATGTGTCCACATTGTCTTCAGCAATCATGTAAGGAAGTTGATCATCACAGAATGCTGGATTGTTAGAACAAAGTGTTCTTGTGTTAAAGTAGTACTTGATTTTAGACGTAATGTGTATTTGCAACCTTAATTCTTAATGTATAGATATGAGTAAATCATTCTATTCCCCTTTTGTTATATATGTTTTTACATATGAACATGCCTGAGTGTAGGCCTCTATAAATGTCTTTTGCCTCCTACATTTTTCCTTCATTTCCTTTTACTTTCCTCTTGTCTCACCACCATGTTCGACCTTCATTTGAGTTTAGTAATCCCTTATGGCTACGTTGCCCTTGACTAAATCCCACTAAGCATCCTACAACCTTTCTTTCATTGATTATAGTACAAGTGCTGTTCACCTGTCCCTGCACTGGTTATCACCCCCCTTACTTTCTCCCATATCTCCCAGAACCACTGGTCCTCTTCATCTTCAAATAATTTACCCCCCTATCTTATCTAGATATACATGCAGATAGCATTAATATGTGCAAAAACAAGACAAAGCCAAATAAAATAACAAAGGCAGTCAAAGCCAACAGAAAATAACAACAAATAAAAACAAAATCAAAACCCCAATAACAAAAAGAAAGCCACTGACAAAAATGCAAAAACATAACTAGTTCAAGGACTGTTTACTGACCTTTGTGAGTGTTGGCCACTTGAGTCTCATGGGGTGCCAAACTGTCTCCAAAGTCTCTTTTTGGTATTCATCCTGCTGTTCTGCTGCATGCCCTCAGTGCCTCACCACAGCATGAGGGGGCAGACCATGCACTGTTCTTGCACTGTGTCACCAGTGCCGTCCCCCACAGTGAAGGCCGCCATGTCCCTTGGGATGAGCAACCCTATAGTTCTCCCCATGTGTCATCTGTTCTGAGCAGGAACACTGTCCTCAGGACTTGGGCAACTCCATTGAATTTTAAGGTCAAAAGAACCCATGCAAACAAAAACTAAAGTGTTTTGAGAAATAATCGTAATTTTATTCAGATTCAAGAGATTCTATTGCATGAATGGGTGTATGAAAGTATTACATACTTATAAGCTGGCAAGTAGGACCACATTTCTAATTTCCAACTACTGGAAAGAGTACAACATGATCTTATGAAACATGGGGTTAGAAATTATCTATCATGCATCTAACTACTTATAACTTCTATCTAGCTTCAATCTCTCTTTTATCTATCATAAATTTATCGATATGCAAACATTTTCACAATGTTATCCTAAAATAGATTATATAATTCCTATAATAATCAAGCTAAAGAGAAATGCCATATGCAATAAATAGACAGCAATATACAAAGAAGGACTTGTTCTATATTTCTGAAAAATGAAATTGTTTATATTATTATTTTATAGCATGAATAAACAAAAATGTTTTAGGATCTTTCACAAGTATGTTTGAACATATCAATCAGTGGAAGCCAGATCTATGCTATATGAAAAATTACTTAGCCAGATTTGTACATGCTATGTAGTTGCCTTTACCACACCTAGATACCAGAAATACATTTTCATTATTTACTTTGTCCATGCTATTATACTGTACTGATAAAATGTAGCATGTTTGTTTAAACCTGCTTTGATTTTTTAATTAACACTGATTTTGAACAGAGCTACCTACACTCTCAAGCTTCAACCTAATTCATATTGATATTTTCTGTTTGCAATCTATTATAGACCAAAACAAGAAATGTATTCAATATAATTATATCATTCAAAATTTAATCACGAACAATTTCTTATTTCCTAAATTAATCCTTGCAACTTATGTAAAATTACATTTTAGACTATTTCAAAACATGTATGAGCATTTTTATTCCATTATTGGTTCTTAACTTCTTCATTAAGGGAGCCTGGAAGTCTGGCATAAAAAGAAATTCAAGACTAAACAGAAACCCTGAGAAATTATGAATTTAATTTAAAGCTTATTCAAGGATTTAAGAAACTCTTCTCCCTTTGAGATTTTATTCATAATTAACAATAAAAGTAACCATTTATAACTGCCAACACTTGAATGACACAACTCCATTCATATATAAGGTGTTCAATTTCTTCCAAATGTAAAGAGCTAGAGTCATGAGCTTATTGAAAGTAAAATTAATATATTTTACAATTAATTTTATTTTATCAATATAAGAATGAATATCTATAAAAACTTTAGCATATGTGAAGGGTTTTGTTAGAAATTGAATGATGAGTGATATTAAAATAATATCTGTCCTATTACTTGTGAAACAATGAAATAATGTATGGGTTACTCTGGGTAAACTAGGAAAACACATCCACAAAAACTCATATATGTATACAAGAGTTTTATATAAAGGGTAAGTGGGGTTAGAAAAAATATAAAGAGTAAGTGGGATTCAGTAAGCATCCCAACCCTGTCCAGTCCAAGCCCATAAGCCTGATGTAGCCCATATGTCCGACACCGATCTACAAAGTCCTCTCCAAACTCATAAAATGCACACAATGGAACTGAAGGCAGGAGAACTAGACTAGTGGGTAGAAAGTCTTTGAGTCTGGTGGCAGTGTAAGCTTCTCAGCACTGGCAGGGGTCTCCACGCCGCTGCCCAAGCATCAAGAGCTCATCAGGAGAAGTCCATGCGGCGTTTCCTCAGGATGTCTCCAAGGAAGTGAGTCTTGTTGGATGAGACAGAGAACTAGTAAAGACCACTTCACCCTCAGAGAGCAAGAGGCAAGAGAACTAGACAGACAAGGCTTATGGAGCCATTTACCTCTCCTCCCTTCAACTAATTCCACGTGTTTATCTGCCAGGCTGACAGAATAAACCATAACTGTGTCATAATGTTTATGTTTTTTTAAAGTGGCAGATAGATTTATTTCGATTCCTCTTAAAGAATCCATAGCTCACAATGGATGGATGTTTAGATTGTGCTGAGAGTTGTACGAGTCCCCAGTAAAATGTTTTGTTTTTTTTAAAGAAAAAGAAAAATGAACCCACAGATACAACTCCACGAGTCTGTAACAATCCCATTTTCTGTGCCACAAGCCCAGGTCTCTGACCAATCAACAAAGCTCAGTCAGCCCTCAAGAAGACCCTCTTGCGTGGTTTATATTTCTAAAGAGAAATGTAATGTATTTGCTAAATAAATATGTCACTAATTTGTTAATTATCTTGTGTATAAATTCAGTCAAGGTGCAGACAACCTTTAAATTGCCATTCTTTCCTATTTTAGATAGATACTAATTAGTAATAAAAGGAATGTTGCAGTGTGTGAGGTACTTCTGAGTATATAATAATTAAGTTTTAATGAGAAAGTTGATTACAAAGAACCAAGTATGGAGGAAGAAACACCTTTTATTTTTTCCTGTAAATAAATATGACCATATTGCTTTGATATGGAAGATGGTGGTGAGAATGAAGTCAATCAGGTAGAGTACGTGTATTTGCATGTGTGAGCAAATGAACTATGAATCAGAACAATGAATCAATTAAACCTATTGCCTGGTAGAAGTTCAAGTCCAAGCATTGGAATAGTAATCCACAGGTCATTGGTTCCACCCACCAGACATTTGATGGTTCTAAAATGAGACAGTCAGCACCTTTTTGATAGAAGTGGGTTTTGATTGAATGGTTTATAATCTAAATCATAGTAGCGGCTTTATAAGATGACCTCATGTTGTCCCCATCTAAATACTGACTTATGTAAATATCTTTATGGATCAATTAACCTAGGAAGTAGGTGCTTAAAATTATAATTAATATTAGAGTTCATAGGGGACTGACTAACAAATCGAGATGGCAATTTGCTTGGATTAATAATCTGAGCCTATCATAATGTCTAAAAAGGGTAAATGCAGATAAAAGTTAATGAATGAGTAAATAAAGTAATAACCTGATATATAAAAGAATTCTACCATTTCTTTCCTTAAGAGAATTGACAAAACAACTGTAGCCTCAAAGTTAGTTGAGGACTAAATGGCATAAACATATAACATTAAATATTTTGAGATCGGTGTATTTTATAAATTGAAAAGTATGTTTTAATGATGGCCAAGCAAAATATTTTAATAAGTAAAAGTTACATCTTCTATTTTATAAATGAACAAAGCATTTTATGACAAACTGAAATATTAATGGTAAATAATACACTAAACTAACATTTATCAAACTTTATTCATACTCTACAATATGATAGCAGCTTCATAGGTAGTTTCACGTTTAATTGCAGATGCTTTAATTTTTCTCAAGGGTCATCTGAGGAACAAAATACATATTGGCATCTCCATGATACCTATGTGAATACTGGTTATGATATATACTTTTTTCTAATTCATGCACATCAATAACTGACAGAAAGTAAAGACTTTATCTCTAATGTTCCTATTCCAATTTCCATGTTAGTACACATTTTATGTTGTCTCTTAAATCTTATGCTTATTTTTCTGTCTTAGCAATTCTATTTACTAGGACTATTTTAAGCAACTAAAAATTGAAAGCTTAAAAACAAGGATAGAGTTTATTTAAATGCTTTTCTTGTTTTTCAGTTAAAAAATACTTTTTTTTGTATTATGTTGCTGGTGAATGAAAGTGAATATATCATGGACTGTCAAAAGAACAAACACATCTGTCTTGGAAAGAATGCAGCCAGGGTGCAAGAATGACACTAATAGAGGCAAGAATGACAATAATTAATTTCATGTTATCAGGAAAGTTAAGACCCTGGAGACTGTCATAGTGTAAAAAAGAAAAAAGAAAAGAAATATATATATATATATATATATATATTCTTTTTTCTTCTTTAGTTTTTCTTAAATGATGCTGACTCTGCCCCTAACCTTCATCCTTAGCTGCTTTCTTCACCACATTTACTTATGCACCCATTTTTGTCTTCAGCAGTTGTGCTAGGATAGCACAATTGAGCATCACAGAATGCCAATTTGTTTAAACAAAGTTTTCTTATATTGAGGTATGAACTTTAGGTATGAGCAGAAGCCTAAAGTCCATCCACTAGCCCAGTGTATTTCCATACAAAAACTCAATTGCGTGTATTTGCATACATACACTCCTCTGCTTATCCCTTTGTTCATCACTTTGCTTCCTAGATCATTCCTCTGTTTCCTTTGTCTTCCTCCTGCCCCACCAGCTCACTCTCTGTGTCTCCACCTCTTAGTACTTCCTCTCGGCTGCACTGTTTGCGCTCTGACATCCCCGGAGCTCTACATCCTCCTGTTGTTGCTTTTAGCACTAGTTGCTCCCTGTCTGTAATGGCCGCTTGCTCATCACACACATCCCCTATCCCCTTCTTTCCCAGGTTGCTCCAGGATCATTGGCACCATTGCTTCCTCCTCCAGCCTGCTTCCCGTGCCTGTCTTAGAGAAGTAAGCAAACCAACAATGACATAGACAAGCAAAAACAAAAGATCGGAAAAAGAAAAGGATAAAAAGAGGGAAAAAACATACATAATTCCAGGTGTGTCTCCTGACCTTTAAGACTATCTCCCCACTGGTGCTGGGGGAATGCCAGGAGCTGCTCCTCCTAGACTGAAGACTATTTGAGGGCCTGTTTAGGGACTTTGTGACTTTGCTAAATTTCAATTGCTGATCTGTTCCCTTCTTGAGATGTCCCATTGTGTGGGGTTCAGACCATATTACCTCCCTGG
Organism: Nesogale talazaci; assembly: GCA_004026705.1. Taxonomy (NCBI): domain Eukaryota; kingdom Metazoa; phylum Chordata; class Mammalia; order Afrosoricida; family Tenrecidae; genus Nesogale; species Nesogale talazaci. The sequence continues at coordinate 83,333 of PVJH01007838.1, forward strand.
GGTATGTGCCAGTGTTTATCCCCTGTCGCAGTATACTCCTGTAAGGGGAAAGTATGTCATAAGCTGTAGTTGCCCCTGCAGTCCTCTGTGCCTTAGCAGCTTTGTGCAGAGTCATCATCCTCTGGGTTTGGTGTCCCAATATCGGGTTTAGACCAATCATCCCTGTCTCCTTTTCCTTCTTGGTGGGCCTAGTATGCTGACCCCTCTCTTCAGCCTCTAAGTTTAGTGTTGTTCTCTGTCGCACATACTTCTACAGAGAGGGTCAGTTTGTCTCTGATTGGGGTCAGCTCTGTAGCCCAATCCTTACATGCATTTCTCCACATAGTTACATTGCACTCATGGCCTGTATGCATACTCCCAATACTTTGGAGACATACCCAATACTCTGCCCCTGGATGGGTTAGTACCCTGCTCTCCCAATGCCATCCTCTCATTTTTGTGTCCCCCCTCTTTTTCTTTCCCTCTCCCCCCTTCCCCTTATTTGTGTTGGAATATCATGTACCTCCTTGGGTTTTGTCTGACCTCCACCCAACTGCCTGTACTTCAACTCACAACTCCCATTGTGAGATATGTGGCTTTTCTTCTCCACCTGCTATGCTGGTTAAACTTACCTGAGGGGACTGATGTTGTTCTACTTGTCTTTGCGTGATTGGTTGACTATGCTTAGCGTAATTTCCTCCAAATCTTCACATGATACAATGTGTTTCATGTAATTATCAGTGTTTCTTAGTGAAGCATAGTACTCCATTGTGTTTATGTGTCAAAGTTTACTAATCCACTCATCTACTAATGCAATTTAGGTTGTTTCCAACTCTTTGTGAAGGGGAATTGTGCTGCAATAGGCATTGGAATACAGATGGCTGGTCATAGTTTATTTATACCCTCTTCTGGGTATGTGCCCAGTAGAAGGACAGCAGGGTCATAATGTACATCAATTTTCATTCTTAAGTTACCACCAAATCACTTTCCACAGAGGCTGTATATATCTATATATCCACCATCAATGGAGGAGAGTTCCTATGTCTCCACATTCCCTCCAACACTTGTTGCTCTCTGATTTTCTGATTTTGGCTTATCTCAAGGGGGCTAAATGTTATTTCATTTCTAATTTGCATTTCTCTGATGGCTAATGATAGGGAGTATTTTCTCATATGCTTATGGGTTATATGGGTCTTCTCCCTAGTGAAACTTATTTTCAGTTCTTTTGCCCACTTTCTCAGGGAGTTGACTGTTTTCTTCTTATTTGCAGGCCAGTGGGTATTGGATACTTTGATCATATGCCCTTTTGTGTGTTGTGTAATGGCTAAAAATCCTCTCCCATACTATGCCTTGTTACCCTCTTGGTGAAGTCTTTTGACTCACACAGGAGTTTTATCCTTAGTAAATCCCACTTGTCAACTTCAGGTTCATCTGTGTGCTTACCCTTCCCATTTGCATTCAGCTTATGTTTTCCTTGAGCTGAGGTTTTCAGGTTCATCTTGATTCTTCGATGATTTTACTATTAGGTCCTTGATCCACGTGGAGTTTGTTCTTGTGCATTAGGTGTGGTAAACAACTTGTTTCACTTTTCCACATGTGGATATCCATTGTTTCTAGCACCAGTGTTAAAGTCACCATCCACCTCCCACTTAATGCTTTTGGGGCCCTTGCTGAAGATCAGTTGTCTGCATGCTAATGGTTTTATTTCTAGGTTCTCTGTTCTTTTCCATTAGTCTATGTATCTATCATTAAACAAGTACCACTCTGTGACACTTTGTTTAGTCCGTGTTTAAGTCAGGTCAAGTGGGATTCTGATTTAGTCCTTTTTTTCTTAATGAGTTCTCTGATAATTCTGGGCTTCTTCCCTCTCCATGATAAATTGGTGGTCATTTTTTCCAATTCTTTGAAGAAGGTTGTTGGTATTTGAATCAGAATAGAGTTAAGCTTATAAAATGTGTTGTTTGAGATTGTGATCTTTAGTATATTGAGTCTTCCAATTCACAAGCATTGGGTATTCTTCCATTTATGGAGGTAGCTTTTGGTTTCCTGTAGTATGGTCATGTAGTTTTCCTTGCATAAGTCTTTTCTGGGGTGGGGTGGTGGTTAAATATATACTTATATATTTCAATTTGTTCTTGGCTAATGTGAAGAGTATTACCTTCTTGTTCTTTTCTTCCATGGTTTTGTCTGATGTACATAGCAAACCAATAGATTTCTTCTTTCTGATCTTGTATCCTACCACTCTTCCATGGTCCCCTATTGCTGTCTGTACCCCTATTGTGGAACTTTGGTGATTTTTAATGTACAAAATTACATAATCTGCAAAGAGCGATAGTTTCACCGCTTATTCTCCCAGTTGGATACCTTTAATGTCTTTCTGCTATCTTATGTTGTTACTTAGTACATTGGATATTGATAGTGATACTGAATAGAAGTGGGAACAGGGGTCATCTTTGTCTGACCCCCCCCCTTTTCAGTGGGATCAATTTTTTGTCTTTTTTCTCTGATTATGATATTAGATGTTGGCTTTTCTTAGCTAGTTTGCATTAACTTGAGGGATTTTCCTTCCATTCTGATCTGCTTGAGTGTCTTAATTAGGAATGGATATTGGATGCAGTGTATTTTTTCCTTTGTCTATCGATATCATATTATGGTTCCCATCAACGTAGGGTATTGCATAATCACATAAGTATGAAATCAACAGGATTGGAATGGGGAAAGGCACTGAGGGTATCGCATTTGGAAATTTTAATAAGAAAATATTTTTATATGCACGGTGCTAAAATTCAACCAATACTTCAGTCACTCATGGTCTGGGAGTATAGCAGAGCTGGTTGTCACCCTCCCCAGTTTGTATACCACCTGGCCCTGCTGAAAAGGTGGGGAGAGGGGCCCACATGCAAGGGGCATAGTCGTAGCATTCTCATTCTCAGTAGCCACTAGCTTCACGGAGGTGCTAGTTTCTGTGCAAGGGACTTCCACAGCTTCCACCGGGTGAGGAACAGTCCTCCTCTGCCCACTGTCACTGAGCTGTGAGGACTACTATGGAACTCTCTGGCCACTGTGTCTCTCTCCCGCCGGCACAGGGATCCCTCCGGCTGCCCTGTCCTGCGTCAAGGTCAAACAAGAGCAGAGGTAAAACTCAACAAAAAAAGTATTATGTGTGAAGCTCCTTTTCAAAAGAAGGAAAAAACCGATTATTGGAACTATGGATCAGAGCAAATGGAATTCAATTGCAGGATTTCCTCCACATGTGGAGCGTCTTGAAGAATTTAAAGGAAGTGGTAGTGGAGGGGGATGGAAATGTGACCCAGGTGCAAAGAGTTGGGTCATCATCATGTCAAGCTCTGATAAGTGCCTTTTCCAGACTAATACTTTTGGATGACTTCACCTGTGAGAAAATAGGGTCTGGTATCTTCTCTGAAGTGTTCAAGATACTCCACTGAGTTTCTGAACACATTGAGCTGTAACCAGGCAAGCACGCTAAAAGAAGGACAGTTCATGAATAGACTCCCTCTTCCCAAAATCCTTAGGAAATAACTTTTCCCTGCTCCCAGGAACGAGGGAGAAAACTGAAGCCCTATTTATATGAGGCTGGTTAGAATAGCATTGCCAGTTATAAAGAGGGGCGCTATCTTCCTGGGTTTGATTGTGTGATATATCTTTTACTACCCCTGGAGATGTAATTTCCTGATTGTTAACTATATTTACTAAAACGTGTCCTAATAAAATTAAATAAAGTAAAATTCAACCAATACAAGAAAGATCAACTTGATAAATTGGCCATATTTCCAATAGAGTCAGCACTTCTTGAATTTTCCACAAAGAACATATACAGTTAAAGTTTAGTTAATGTACACTTATTAATAATAATAGTTAACATACAGTTTAGTATTAAAGATAATACTACAATTTTTCAGATCTCTAAGTTGGACCAGAAACATTACATTGTTAATTGAAATCTAGAACTATTTTTAACAAAAATTTCCAGATTTTTTTTCTGTGATCCAGGAAATTTGAGAACCACTAAACTAAGTAAAAATTTAGTTATGATGCTCTTTATTAATGCTATTATATTAGCAATGTTCTTATTTATGCTGCTCTTATAATAATAATGATAAATGCTTGATATAAAAATTTATATCATTTACTTACACAAGCATAGACCTTTACATATCAAGTCAATTCCCACTTATAAGAAGGAGTTATATAGCAGATTTCTTTCTTCCTTTCAGTTCTGTAATTTTTTTAAAATGAAAGTTCTTACAAATATAACAATCATTAATTCAATTAGATCAAGAATAATTGTAAAGTAGCTGCTGCCATCATATCCAAGATATGTTCTTTCTCCTTGTATCAGTTTCCCTACATTCCCTCCCTCCTGCACTTACTCCCCAGGAACCCTGATTATAATTTTCTATTCTTTTATAATTTTATTTATATATTTGCCATATCTTACACTGTGTCAGAGAGGGTTCCCTAAAGAAATAAAACCAGGACATTAGTAATTCTTTTTATATATTTATATAGAAAGAAGAGTGTATAAGATAAGAAAGAAACAGTTAAGTAATATAAAAAGTAGTATAAATTGCTTGGTACAACTCATTTGCGTGAGACAGCTGGAAGACTGGCAGTCCTTCAAGTCTTGAGGGCCACTGAGTAGTCCTCTGTAGAGCAGTTCAGGCTATCTGGTCAAACAGCAGAGCAGGTCACCAATAGTCAGCCAGATGACAGAGTCCAACAGTCCCCAGCTCAAGAGATGTATATCCCAGGAGCGTGGTGAAGTAGGGCTTGAAGGAACCTCAACGCACAGCTCCACAGTCCATGATTAGGTGTCCCACGGGTCGTGTTGCTTGGAGGTTGAGACACAGGACAAACAGGCAACTGTCTGGTCCGAAGTTCCGGAAGCAAGAGAGCAGGTGGAACTAGCTGAGCCCTTCCTATCTCTGCCCTTCAAGTCATCCCGTGTGTTCATTGGCCGTGCCGTCACAACAGACCCATCAATCTTCTGTGGCCATATTGGCATAACAAACCTGTCCATCACATACACCATTCAATGTAGACAACAGATTTCTCACTGTCAAAATAAATGAATTCAAGTCAGCAAATAAGAAGACAGGCTACTAAAGGATGTCAAGATAGGCAGGTAATACACCAGCCACTGCCTTTAGTCTAAACAAGTGTATGTATTATGACAAGCAAAATCAAGATTCAGAAGCAGAAAAACAGTGAGCAATCTTTCCACAGGGCTCATATATACCGGAAACAGTCCACATTCCAAGAAGCTATTATCGATGGAATATTATTATGGTTTAACTGACAAAAAACTAAGATCCCTAACATAGTTAAACTAACAAAAAATATTCCTACCATATTGATAAACCTATTCTATGGAGACATGAATTTAAACAGTGAAAATTTAACTAAAATTAGAAATATTTTACTACAAATTAAAGAATATATCTATATTGATCTTTTTTTACATTATCCCAGGGCATATTCATGTACTTGAGTTATTTTGTTGCTCATATTTACAATTAGCACAATGTCCAAAGTATTTTACAAATCCATTATACAATAAGATCTTACTACCTTGTAGTTTTATATAAAATTGTACGTGCTTCTCTTTAAGTTTTTATGATTTATATATTGAGTCATATTGTTAGTGTCTTCCAAGTTGTCAGTTCTTCTTTTGGCAATATATCACATAACAATCTGCTGCTATCCATGTGGTTCTCTGGGACAAATTTTCAAGGTGAACTGCCAATTCTTTACTCCAATTCTTTAGGTAGTCTGGGAGCTGCACTGAAGTCTGTTCAGCCGGTGATATTGTTAGTACCTACAGCACAGCTTCCAGCATGCCTGGCACATGCAACATCAGATAAATAGAGCTGAGTTGTAGGTTTACATTATTGTTTTCAATCGATTCTTTTCTCTAAGTTTTAATATTTTAATTGAGCAAATAGTTTCTATATATTATGGAAATGCTAAGTAAGTCCTAAAAATTGTGCTAGGTTTATTTCTACATTCACTGACATATTTATTTCACAATATAATACTTTTCAGTGCAAAGAGTCTTCTAGGTCTGCCCTTTTACCTACATCAAAGAGACTTTACTTTAGCAGATATTTTAATTAAAAGTGTTCATTTTTTTATATTTTATAAGAATTAAATGCAAAAAAATCCATAGGGTTGATTAAATGGATCTGGTGAACACACTAAAAATACCATTGCTAAAAAATAATAACTTGCTCTATTTAATATTAAGTGTGAGCTTAGTCATATTTACATTTGATGGACATTGATAATTTATATTATTTTCATAAATGACTACATTTTTAAACCATAAGGAGGATTTTGGGGTTGTTGTTTGTAAACTATTGCTGTGAATTTGGTTATGTTTT